>MPNV01000733.1:0-15566 GCA_013376435.1 Cyclocybe cylindracea | reverse complement strand
CACTCTTGCCTACTCCCAACTCCCTCTCTTCTGGGATCTTCGTCACGCACTCGAGTCGGTTGCACGAGAGTCGTTGGCGGGCTTCACGGAATTCTGGGACATGCTTGATGAAGACGCAGCCATCCTCGTCCCCGAATCCTCCCCTGGCGACCTCACAGTCCCTAAGAAAGTTTCTCTCAAGTCCAAGGCAGCCGAAATTCGCTTGAAGACACGAGACGCGTGTCGTGAAATCATCGACATCCTCTGCCAGAAGGAGGTCGGCGCGATCCCAGTTCCTATTGGGGAGCACAACAGTGTCTACCATCCCCACCACGACGTCTATCAGGCAGCGGTGGCATTGTTCAATGTATGCTCTTATCCTTCTATCGTCTCTCACTCTCGAGCGCTGACTCTCGGATGCAGAAAGTCGGTGTGGCCAGCCACCGTGCCCAGATAATGTACACCGACCCTTCCCGTGACCGTTCGCAGGAGCTTGGACCTGAGCAGTGTGCAAAAATCTACGCCGATCTCAACATTCCTATCACCTTCCAGCACGCGCCCTCGAAATATGTCGCCCACTACTACACCTCCATCAACACAGAGGAGCTCGAGCATATTGAGGTCCTTGGAGAAGGCTCTCGTGCGGCACAAATACGACAAGACAACGCGCTCAGACGCCAATTTTCCAAGAAGAAGTCGAATCTGCTGTTGCCGCCGCCCGCACTGCCCCCTGCCGAGATGCTGGATAATCATTCCCTCCTCCCGATTTCTGCTGCCTTCGGGCCATCTTCTCCACCTGCGATCTCCGGTCCTGTCGAAAACGCCGTGGGCTCCATCAACCCCAATCCAGATGACGATGCCATGAACACCGTTGTTCCCGGTGCAGGTGAAGATGCCGTAGACGCCGGTCCTATCGAATATGTCGCCCATCTGGCCTCGTCCAGCATGGACGCCGATCCTGCTGAACGCACTCCCACAGCCCAGCATATGCAAGTCGGCCTTGTCGCCCCTCCTCCCACTGGTCCTTCCACCCCCCTAAAACGGCCGGTCGACAGCGTTCCCCCACCCACGCCTGCGACGAAGAGATTCAGGCCGAATGTGTCGGCTCTCGAGGCTTCCCCGACCTTTGGGTTCACTGACAGCGACCTCCTCGCTGTCCCTCTGAATCTTCTACAGCCTCCGATGCACGCGAGCGCCCCTCTCCCACAGCAAAAATTTTCATTCCGATACGCCACAGGGGAAGACTCCGATAGCGATGCAGACGGCTCCCGCTCTTCCGTACCCCCTTCGTCGAGCGATTTGCCTCGCTCCAGCCCGACTCCTCAAGGCGCCGTCAAGCTTCGTAACAATAAGTTGTTCTTTAATGGAAAGCAGTAGTCAGTTTTTCCCGTTTACTCTTCGCTCGAACTTGTACTTGAAACACACGAAATCGCATCTATTTTTATCTATGACATCATTGCGGGGCAGTGCCCGAACAGAACGGCAGAACCGTGGGAGCCGAACGCACATCCCGTCCAGGACGGCCTGGTTGATTATCTTTCCTCCTTTCCCCCACCCATATCCTCAACGCCCTTCATCCAAAACCTGGAGGACACATGCGGAACAACAACGCCGTGCATGTAGAGGGAGTACTGAGCGGGGCAGAGGGCTAGGGCCACAGGTGAGCTTCCGCTTCAACATCTCGTTTCTCCTCATGGTTTCCATTCCTCAGCCCTCTTTTCTCTGCGTCCTCACCGGCATTGCTCGAAACCGACCTCACGGTGCCCCTCTTCTCCAGTGCCAAGTGGTGCAATTTTCTCTGTGGCATCAACGGCGTTATTCGAAACCGACCTCACCACGCTCCTCTCGCTCTTCATTGGGCGCTCTTCCTTTCCATTTCTCGACGCCGAGCGTCGTTGTCAGCTCTATTTTCTCCATGTCATCAACGGCGTTGTTCGAAACCGACCTCACCACGCTCCTCTCGCTCTTCATTGGGCACTCTTCCTTTCCATTTCTCGACGCCGAGTGTCATTGTCAGCTCTATTCTCTCCACGTCATCAAGGGCGTTATTCGAAACCGACCTCACGCTCTCCATTTCCGAGTCGTTCCCCCCCTCTCTTTGGCCAAAATCAATCGGTACGCGGTTCCTTTTCATGTGCTGCAATTCAATCTCGTTCTCACCTCTTCCACATCTCCGGGAGGTTGGAATGGAGAGCGGGGGGTTTATCAGTGCGACCGTTCACGAATCTTTCCTTCCCAACCCCCAGCTATGCTTCGCTCCTTTCGTGATCGCATTCTCGAACTGCCCGCTCTGTCTGATGTTTCCGACTCAGATGGAGACGCTGACTGGGTCGACGACTCCGACTCCGACTCCGACTTCGACTCTGACTTCGACTCTGACTACAAGCCCAAGCCACTTGCATGTCCTCAACGCTCCCGCCCCCGCCTTTCCGCCCGTGCCAAGGCTCCTGCCCGTGCCAGGGCTCCTCGCCCCAGCAAGCCTCTCCCAAAGGAATACCCCATCCACCTCCCTGACTTGGAAGAGGCCGCCCCGGAACCTGCGACCCCTGATCCACCCGTCCTTGCACCCCTCCCCGACCACGCCACCAAGCTGGATCTTCCAGGTCGATCTCCTCTTCTCCCAGATGTATATCTGATTCAGTCTCACAGCCTCGTTCGCAAGCCACATGGCCCGATATACCTTTTGGTGGCTGACTACAGAGCGCCGGCGATGAGGCAATTATTTGGCCATGCGGCCAACCAGGATGCCCCGACCAACGCCGACATCGAGCGCCGTGGCTACGCTACCCTCGTACCTTCAGACAACGCTTACGTCGTCATGCGAAACAAGTACGGGTCTGGCAATGACGAGGATGACAAAGTCGTGAGCTGGGCGCTTTCAAGGTCCGTATGTCTTTCTTTGTCACTTTAGGCGTATCTCATGTCACCTTCCAGGGCCGACCTCTCTCCCGTCCACGTCGCCGAGCTCACCAAAGCACGAGAGGCCGCCGTCGGCCCAAAGGAGCTCCTTGCCGATGGTCCACCGGCTGTCGACACAGCTGGCAACGTTGTGGGTGGCGCCTATATCGAGCGGGGAACTCGCGCTGTTCACCTCAGCTCCGGCCGCCGATGCTATCCCCTCGGCATCACAACTCAGGTGCCCAAGCACCTCGATGCTCCTGCCCGGTCCAACAAGGTTTTTCGCCCTTCGCTCGATGATGAAGCTGAGATACGGTTCAACTTGCTGAAGGTCAGTGTTTTCTTCCATCATCATCAGTCTCTCCTCATCGTTCTTATCTCAGGTTGGCGCCATCTCATCCATCCAGGGCCTGAAGAAGGGTCCCGAGGGCCTTCTCGAAGCCCTCACCGTTCAGTCTGAGCTAGTGAATATTCCCCGTGTAGGCACGGATGACAATGTTATTTATTCGTCCTTCCAACTCAATATCGCGTCTCCTGTCGGCCCCGACACTGTTGGTAAGTCCGTTTCTTGAGTATCACATTATTCAACACATTGACACGATCCTTAGGCTCTACTGGTATCGGTAATCTTGGCCGCTTCGGCGGCATCCACATCGATTCAGGCGACTCGTCTGTCCCACCTACGGCGATGACGATTCTCACCGAGCCCCACGAGGATGTCGAGGACGAGTACTTTCACCTCGCCGACCTCGGCCTGTCGTGGCTTCTCGAGGAGTTCTCCACCTTATACTTTAGTGGCTTGCACTTTCACGGCGGCTCTCAGCCCGTCTACAAGAGCCTGCGCACCAACCCAAAGACGCCAGGCCTCAGGCTAACCCTCATAGGCTACGCTGCTGGCGACGTCTCTGATGGAAACAACGCTGTCGCCCTTGGGAGCGACACGGCTGGTCAGTTGGTGACTCTCCCCATTGAAGCCCATCAGCCCAAGATGTACGTCCACCTTCTCTTTCTTTTGCTCATTCTGTTCTCATCCATGTCCATTAGCGCCTACGTATTGGGCCATCGACCCACCTGTACCCAGGCGACCTTCATTACCGACGGGATGTCGATCTTTGAGGCCTCCAGTCAACTCCGCTTTCTCAGCCGTTCCCTCCTCCTCCTCGCCTTCCGCTTCGTCTCGCAGGCGAACCCCGCCCTGCTCGCCCGCATCGATCGTGAGAGGTTCCTTTCATCGTTCTCGTGCGTCGTGGGGAACGAACGTGTTGTTGCTGGTGACTGGGAGCTCGGACCTGGCTGGACCGGCGAGGACGTCGAACCGGGCTTCGACTACACCAACATCCTCGAGAGGCTCGGGGAACTGAAGATCGGCGACCTCCCGGACACGACTCTTGCCCAGCTCTGGAACTCAAACAATGTCGAGACGGCGGCGTTTTTCAACAATCAACCCATCAACGACGCCATTGCCGCCTGGGATCAGCACAAGAGCCACTCTGAGGCCAACATCCCCGTGTGCGTCATCGTTGCCAACGACAATCCGTTGGGTGGTCGCATGAAGCCGAAGCGCAAAGGTGAGCTTGTCGTCTCTGTGAATTCCTGTTCGTATATTCAACTTCTTCCTAAACCAGTCGCTGTTGCCGCCGCTCGTCGCTCGCCAAAGAAGGGTGGCAAGCATCCCGACAAGGCGAACAACCAGCCTACCAAGGGTGGCAAGCGTCCGCGTGCCGACAAGGGGTTGGTACAGCCTACGAAGAGGGTGAAGATAGAGGCTCCACTCATCATCACCGTCGACTCCGGTGTGTACACGCTCGAACATGTCTCCTTTGTTCGGATGCTTACTTTCCCGTTACCAGATGACGATCAGCTTGTGGATGAGCCTGCGTGGGACGTCAAAGACCTCATGCCTGGTAGTAAGTCGTCACCGTCTGTCCTTGTTTGACGCTTACTCACGTCCTAAAGTCGAGGAAGGCAACACAGAAGGAGCCAAATACGATGGTAGTCAGTAATTTTATGTATTTTCGGCATCCCGCGTTCAATTCATTCATGTTTTCTTCAGCTTTCCTGCAAGATCTCCACGAGGCTGCTCTCACAACCGCGCTGGCCCAGGCCGAGACTGCCATCGGGCAGGGCCTGACTCTTCCTGCCCACCCGTTGACCTCTGATGCCGCGATCGACGCCCTCTGCCTCATCCTCAAATCCTCTGTGGACGGTGCGGTCAGGATCAACGTTGAGACGGTGCAGCGCACCAACGTCCAGGAGAAGCTGTTGGGCTGGGCAAAGCATACCGAACAGCTCTTGGTCGACCTGATTTTGTGGGAGTGGCTTGAACGTCAAGTCGAGGACTCGTGGCGCGCAAACGTGAAAGATATCGGCGTTCGTGGTTCTCTCCACCTTTTTACCCTCATGCACGCCCTCGACAACTACCTTGCCGGACCAGCCATCACCTACTTCCTCGACGCGTCGAACTACCTGCCAGGATTCGTCTCGGAACAGTCGATCTATTCCTTGACTATTCCCAAGAGACGTTACTCAAGCGCCAACAATCCTGCCGTCCTTTTTGACGTCACATTCCAAGTCCTCGCGTACTGGTTGGGCCTAGCAGACAGCAGGAAGGGCATGCCCAAGGCTTGGTATGCTCGGGAGATCCTTGATCGCATCGGCATCCACGCCCTCTCCGTTCGTGCGGTCACCAAGGCGGCCAATCAAGTCAACGTCAGCGTGCTCGGGCTGGGAAGGAGCTCTCGAGTGTCAAAGGAGGCCGTCGAGAGGTGGGCCGAAGAGGTGCTGAGCAAACACGCGCTTTCCTCGCCCTTGTCGCGCATCTCAGAGCTTGCACGGAAGCTCCATCTCTGCCTCCAGCAGCTCGCACCTCTAAACGAGTTCCTACTCGCTCACATCGACGACAATCGCCCAGCCCGCGTCTCATTGCCGCCTCCTTCTCCGCCCCCTCAGCGCCTCAGCGAAGACCACGTGTTACCCCCCGTTCATTGCGATGAGGTGCAGCTCGCCAGATTCTGTGCCATGTTGGAGAATCTCTACCCACTTCTCGACAGACGCCGTGCACGGCCCAAGGCGAAGAAGACATCGCAGCGCCCTGCGACCCGCATTCAGGACGCCAAACTCAACTACCAGGACTTCGTGTTGGCCTGCGCTGACAAACGCCTCCCGTTCCGTGATGAAGCCCCTTCTCGCCGTCGCATTCTCGAGACGAATGGACCTTACGCGCCTGCGAACATCTCCACCGTGTCCGGCCTCTTCAGCGCCCTGGTCTACCGTGGGATATCTCACAATACCACCTTCCTCCTGGAGAACGACACCTTCTTCCACACACTCTCCGACTTCCAGGAGCTCTGCACCCAGCTCGAGCTCGAAGGCCACGACTCCAAGTATTTCTGTAACAAGGCCGCCTACGGTGTCACCACAAATCGCTCGATCGACCACGCACCCGTTTACTGGCAGAAGGCCCAAGACAAAACCCTCAACGGGTTCCTCACGCAGGAACCGCCCATTAATTTCCTCGAACTCTTCTGCGTCATTTTGCTGTCGAAGATCCCAGGCTTTGGCCCGCTGACTTCCTTCCAACTCGCCCTCGACTACGCCATCGCGAAGAAGGCGACGATGCCTACCGTCAGAGAGATGGCTCACATCGTCTTCAAGCTCAAGTTGGGTGGGCTCAAGGGTCTCGCGCTCTTGGGCTATTCAGTCGCCACCGAATACGAGGTTGCCTGTGCGATATATAGCCTCCGCTCGCAGCTGGAGGAGCGCATCCCGACCAGCACCAAGAAGAGGATCTCGTTTGGGGTCATCTTTATCGAACACGCCCTGTGCAAATTTGGTCGGCTCGACAAGAAGCCGTTTCGCGTGTTGGAGGAGCTGATCGAATCGGGGTCGCACTTGTAATTTGTATCTTTTTCATCGTAATTCTCGCAGTTGACCAATGAAATTATTTTCTGATGGTAATTCGTACGCCCCGCTTGCTAACTAACCCCAATCGGATACACCAGCATGATAAAATCCCAGCGGCGCTTGTTGCTCATCGGGCGCCATGGCTGCTCTCCTCCTTCCGAATTCCGTGCTTGGGGTCGTTCACGCACGTCGTTCTCAGCTCATTCTCTCTACGGCGTCCTTCCACGAAGATTATATTAATTTTACCCTGATTCCCTCTCTTCTGGCGAACCCGCGTCTAGAACAACACCCGCTCCTGGCGGTCCCCAAAAACAATCACGATTTTTATGCCAACCTTGATCCGGAGGATGACCCCGTCGAGCTTCCTCCCAATGCCCTCCTACTCCTCATCAATGGCAACCAGCGCGTGCGGGCTGAGGATATTATTGTCAAATACAAGGGAGCTGCATTTCTATGGAGTGTCATCGTCCTCCATCAAGGTACGTTCTCCAGGCTGTCGACTCGAGCTCGCCCTTACCCTTTGCACTAGACGTCCTGCAGCTTCCTTACCCAGTAGTATCTCAGCTCCGACGAGGCCACCTCACGCCACCGCTGAACGCGTGGCCCAGGAATCCAGTAACTCTCTTGCACCTTACCGTCGCCCTCGCGGACCACTTATACCAGACAAACCGACACGAGCTGCTCCAGAGGGGCGTTTCTTGCCTGACCGTGGCCCAAAAGATCGAAGACGAGGCGATGACAGACATCTTCTCCCACATCGTCTCTAGCAGGGAGATCGTCCGCACGCTTCTTGACTCAAAGCTTCTCACTGAGCCATTTTGGATCGAAGGCAAAGAAAAAACTGTAATGTTTTTATATCTTCTTCAACGTTTTAACATCAGCCTCGTGAGTGTTGGACTTGTGATATCACAGACCTCTCATTGACGCACAAGTACAGACCGCCGTCCGAGTGATCTTCGCGTGCGCTGCTATCTCCCAAGCGCTCTCTGACTACCTCCACTGCCCATTCTCGCTTCGGCACATCCTACCACGTACAGCAGCCGTTGAACTTCTTTCCATAGGTGATCTGGAGAGCCTGAAGAAGTTGGCGGAGGAGACCCCGATGTCGTTCGCCTCCATTCCTTTCGAAGTCGTCTGGGCTGTTGTTTCTTCCACCTGTGAGAACTACGCAATGCCTCCCTGTGTGAGCTCTTCATTCCCTCTGTTTTTCCGTGCCATCCCGCTCACAGGACATCCTAGTTGTTGTCGCCGTGGTGCCTTAGTCCCAGGATGGCTTCGACTAGGCCGTTGAACAAGTACCTCTACAATACTAGGGAAGCTCTCAAAGGGGTACGTGATTCGTTTCTCATCAAACGCTCATCTGTCTGACCACCGACAGTCGATACTTCTTACGCTAGGGTTTGCACCTTTTGGTGCTCTGTCCATGGGTCCCACGTCGGTCGCCTTCCCCATCGATCCAAAGTACGATCTATGGCTGCTTCTGAAAACGTACCTGAGGGATGCCGGGTGCACGAACCTTGTAGGAAAGCTGGACGAGGCGAGTACCCGGTTTTCCTTCCCATATCGCACTCTGACACCACACAGATTCAGGGTCTCCTAGCCCCAGACCAAGTCCTCCTTCTCGTCAATACGTGGGAGGAGGTCGTGCTTGCAGGAGCCCGGAAGTCCGCACCTGAATCGCTTATTGATGGGGACCTCACCCTCAGCAGTGATCCAAATGGACGGCGCGCGGTTTCTGCCTGCGTTCCTCAACTCCTCCGAACTGCGGACGAATGGTACAAGATGGGATTGGCGCTCATGCTCATACCCGACCAGGTACTTGCTTGCTCAGACGATATCAGAAATCCAGTTCGCTTCTCGAATCGGCCATTCCGACTGCCTGACACGCTCGACACTGCCTGTGATCCCTCCAACTCGGTCTCACTGTTTCCCAACATAACCGGGGGCGTTTGGCACACCCAAGACCCTCCAGCCACGGTTGACGTCCCACAGTCCGATCACACGCCGCTGGCGACTTCCACCCTTCTGTCCACGGCTTACCACTCGTTGCCTCGATGGCAGCAGACCGCCCTGGACAACATGAACCCGATCTTGTTGCTGGAGATGATCGCCTGGTGGTCGTCCCAGGCAGGTAACACTCTCGACCATGTGAATCCTTTACCAGATAGCATCAATCCCATCTATGACCCGGCAGTGGTGAACGGCGATATAGAGGTCGGGTACGGTACAGGCTCTTATCCGTTCAACTGTAGTGCAGCAGATTTCAGTAGCTTGTGAATGGACCCGAGATTTAAATAGATCAATTTGTTTGATCTGCATGAAAACGTACGCCGTACCAATAAATTCTCAGGTGCTGCTTCGTCTCAACGTCCGAGTGTCGGCCGAATACAGGTCGCAAGAAAACGAACCGCGTACCGATAAATTCTCTACATCACTGGACCCAGAGAAGAGACGCCCAGGCAGTCCGATTCTCGGCCAGCTTATTGACCCCTTAAGCTTTAGCCGTTGCTGGGCCTGAGATCTATCGAGGAGGAGAGATCGCTCTCCATATCTGGTGTGCCGAGATCCACGGGATTGGTCATGGATCAGACAGTCGGTTCCGAACCGCCTCTTAGATCAAGCCCCCCACGCTCACCACCTTCAAACACCATCATGGAGGTCCTCCGCTACCCCAACGACTCCCAACTCATGTTGGATTACCTTGCCTCCCGAGCTCGAGCCGCAGCCAACGCTCTTCTCAGTCATCGGGATTATGGAAGCGCCTTGTATTCGGTATGGAAGACGAATCAGAAGGAGGAAGTGGTGCGTTTTGTCCTTCTTGTGATAACCCGTGCATGCTTATGATACCATTGCCCAGAATTTAGCCGCGCAAGTCTTAGGGTACTGCAGGCTGTATCACCGCGATGTCACTGTCGACCCCTTTTTGGAGAAGGTCGCCATGCTGTTACACGACGACCCCACTCCAAAGGAGGCCCGGTCTAGGCTCGAAGACATGACCGCTCACATGGACAACAGCCTCCCCTCTCAGGAACGTCCTAGCTACATCGGCGCCTGGTGGCTCGACCTCCAAGAGACTCGAATTCGGAATGTAGACTGGGACATGGCTCTTGACGTCCATGCTTCCCTCTATGTTGTATGCAACCCCGCCTCTCGATCCGTCTTCTACTCATGTTCCTTCTTCTCTAGCTCATCGACTAATGTATAACCATTTACAAATAATAGACATCTTCTATTTCTTGCCCGCCTTCTGCATCCTCTCCTCTTGTATAGATCTTATCAAGTCGCTGAACGAACAAGGGATATCTTGAGTTACTCGACCAACCTGTTTGGACTTGCGAGGAGGAGTCGCTGTAGATGGCGTTTGTCAGGGAATAGGAACCCTATTACGGACTTCAGACGGCTCACGAAGCAGGATGGAGAGGGGTGGCGTGGCATCCGAAGAGCGCTCCTCTGAGGATTGACGGTGAGTGAAGTTCGGGCCCGATGCACATGGGACCGACCGTTTGACGACAAGCTCTTGACAGATACAGGCGAAGCTGGACCCTCATCCACATTCTCAGCGGGGGTCAGTTCCCGTTCTGCTGCCTCTGCTGAGAACCAAGACATGAATGAGGATACCGAGTTCCGATAATGAGTGAACGCACCTGAAGGCTGAGACGCTTCAGCCTTGGAGCGGCCACGAGTGAGTGGCGGTGTTGTGCGTGTTCCTAACCGTCTCTTTCTCGCTCGGGCGGCCTTGAGCTCCAGAGAGCGATTTCTGGTAACAGGGGAGGACATGAGCGTCGTTGAGGTTGGCGCTAATGCGTTCTTTATATATTGTGGCTGCCCTGCATGAGTTTGACGTTGAACGTATCCAACGGCCCTCACATAACATCTGAACTTAGTCATCAAATCCGTACAGCTCACGAAGACCGTCAGAATTTATCCGTACGCAGTACGAATCTATGTGCCTCACATAATCCTGTCGCTCACATCCACACAGCTCACGAACGCTAACCGAATTTATCCGTACTGCGTACGAATCCATGTACCGCATGGGGACTATCCAAATTGCAGCCAACAAAATTTATCCGTACGACGTGCAGTCCTCGCTTATGAACCATTGCATGCAGTTTCGGTCAGTTCGAGAGAGGCAAATCTTGCGCCCAGCCTGAAGCCGTATGGGGGCCTTAGTTCCTCGAACCACAGGGTTCTGTTCGAGACACGTCCAGAGTACTTAAAGGCGTGGTCAACAGACGTGTGCCGTACAACCATGTATGTGATCAAAAGCGAGGAAGACGCCCACCTGGCTCTCAACTATCTCTCATTCAAGGCGCTATTCGACTTGCGCTGCATTGCATTCAAGGACGACCTGGATCAAGCCAACTTCCAGATCTGGCATCAGGACCAGGAGGAGACTCTGGTACGTCGCAGTTCGCATTCCTTGACTTCAACCTTATAATCTCTCGGTCAGAATTGGGTGGCGTCTATTTGCGGCTCATGTGCGGTTCGAGGATTTGCTATCGACGTTGCCGCTATCATCCCCGGACTCTCCAAGCTTTGTGACGAGAACCCTCACTGGGTGCCCCACTCGACGCAGAAACAGCTTCAGCAGCTGCTCTTCAAACTCCAGCCTCATACGAAGAATTTGATGGCGTCACAAGAGTCCACCGGTGTGGGAGCCAGGCATGAAGATTCCGACATAGAAAGTTTGACCCCGGAGGAATGGGACGCCGCAGTGTGAGTGGACAGCTGCTCAACGAATATACGTTCCACTCATGATTCTTGTCAGGAGACTCGCAAGCCGTAAAACAGGAAGTTCCGATATCACTTTTATAGAGTAAAATTTGTCACATTGCGTGCAACGTAAACTATATACTCTGGGAAGTAACAAAAATTCACTTGTACTCGGAAATTCAAAGCGCAGGAAGTGTAAAGGTACGCTTCCCTTCATTCGGAAAACAACGTCGCCGCCTCGTGAGATCAAGTCTGATGATCGCCATCCTCTCGTTTCTCTCTATCGTGCTTGTCTTCAATGGACATCCCATCTGTTTCGTACATGGGTGGTTCTACATGAAGGGCATACACAAACTCAGCCAGGAAGATCAGACCTACATAGGAAGTCAGCGCCAGCGTGCCAACATCAGGCTCGAAACCCAAGTTTGAAGGGGCCGACGGGGAGCTGTGAGTGATGTCGAGGGCGTAATCTTGTAGGGCTCGGGTACTTACAAGTGCTCTGAACACCCTTTCACTTGTGAGACACGCTGCATGAGGATGAACGCACCTTTCTCCCCCCCTCCCCAAAGCCTCATATTCGACCAATGACGCATATGAAGAAGACCAGCACGTTGCGCACCTCATCCATGATCACCAACGGGAGCGGCGACGATGAGGTGCGGTTACCGTCATTGCCTGTAATCACCTAACACTTCGTCCAGATTGCGTGAGAGGGCAGGCGTTTCAACGGCGGCTTAGAGACACGTTCAGGCATTGTGTCGAGTGAGTACACGTCCACATACTGACAATATCTAATGCTCATCAATTTCACCCCACCGCTCTCGTCAGCTGAACCTGCCACAACGGACTGATGTGAAGTGCCAAGGAAATCGTCGTTCAAACTTTCAGTGCTTCCTGATAGGTGCGTTTTATTTTTTATTCCTCTATCTACTTAAAAGACCTCTACCCGCCCGAAGGCCTATGTGTGTATGTATGACTCTCGCCATCCCTCGTCCTGTCCTCCCTTCTTCCCTACCATCCGTCCCCCTCCTCTGACGTCTGAGTCGACCGAGCGGGAATGGCAGCCTGTAGGTGTGGTATCGAGTTGGGTAAGGCGTTGGCGTCGAGAGGGGTTTAGTGTCGCAATCTTGTCTCCAGCCCAAAGAAACACCAATTGGGTTCAATGTGCGTCGTCGAGTGCGAAATAAGGGTATAGAGATGGCAAGTGGGGTTCCAAGCGTCGAGAGCGAGCATTTGAGGCGGCGATAAGTGGGATAAAACGTCAGAACTCGAGAAGGAAAAAAAAGGCGGAGGATGGGAGTACATACCTTGTTTCGCGTTTGTACACAAGTACCGTCAACGCCAAATTTAAATGTTTGCAGCTGGTTGTAAACAAAGGTCAGAAACTTGAAATGGTAAATGGAAGGCAATGACATGACTTACCCCTCGTCTCGCACTCACAGTGCCTTCCTCCATCGATGACGTTGTCATTCTTGAACCTGGGCGGCCATCGGTGGCGTGAAGGTTTCACCATTGCGACATAGAGATGTTGGGCGTGAACAAGCAAGACGGCATTGAAGAAATGGGCCAGCGTCGATAGAAGACAGCCGTTGGAGTCTTGCACAATCCGTGGATGAGGCCAGCATGTGGACACAAGGCGTGTTGACATTGACATGAAAGGGTCTTCGCTGGACAACCAAATATGTGATTAGATTCGGAAACGTCGAGCATTTGCAAGGGCGTTGGCCAGAAGTTCAAATCTGGTGTTGAAGAGCCATAGGTGGGTGAGCGTTGACAGCTTCACGCACCAGGGTGGTCGAAAGGGAAGAGGCGTTGGCGAAATGCTTGAGTGCGACATCGGAAGAGGTATGAACCTGTCGTGAAATTGAAAACGAGCAGAGAACGGTATGAAGATACCTTTGCACCAATGTTAGCCTCCATCCCCCTATGCCAACGCTGGGCCAAATGCCAGACATCTTCCATGATTGGGTCTTCAACGTGAATCTTGAGTGTCTTGACCCGATTGCTGGACGTCGAAATAATGGATTGAGGGCGGAGACGTTGCGTGGGGCACAGTCAGATGACGAGAAGACAGATGGATGAAGGCGAGGGCTGCAGACACGTGGCTTCAACGTCGTCATAGATCTTTGAGTGTGCGATCGCCAGACGTCGAAATAAAGGGTCGAGGGTGTTGAGGTTGCGTGGGCAGCATCCTGACAATGAGAGGGCCGAGAGATGGAAGCGATGGCTGGAGAAAGCGTTAGGAAACTAAAAGAGATCAACATGAACACAATGTGCGTACCTAGCCCCATCGAACCTCGTTTCAGCCCTCCCAGGCTGCTCCTCGTACCCAACACATGAAGGCTTCTTCCTAGATGTGCACGCTGCTCGCCGTGGGGCTGGATACTTGTTTTTGAGAGGGTGGTGGTGGCGGCTGAGGACGAGGTGCCAAGGCCGTGTCTTTGCACTATATAACACAGTCAATAGACAAAAAAGAGACCAGAACGGAGAGAACGTATGGCGTTGCAGCCTTTACATGCTGCTCCTCATACCCAATATAGGACATGTTTCTCCTAGAGGCGTGCGCCACTCGCCTTGGGGCCGAACGCTCGTTTTTGAGATGGTGGCCATCATCAAGGTTCCGAGATAATCTTTGAGCACTAAATGGTCATGTTCATTAGCATATAAGACACAATAAAAGAATAAAATGTACCTCATGGGTTGAGGAACCGAAAGATGAGGGAAAGCCAGCAAGAGAAGCAGAGAAGGCAAGAGTAAGAGTTCTGCCCAACGATGTCAATTATCACACATCACAAAGGATCTCGATCGCACATACCTTCTGCCATCGTCAACGCCTCATCCACGCACACGAAATCCCCACCCCAGATCGTAAAATGTGTTGCTGGACCTCGAAGCTTCAAGCAAACAGTGTTGAATTTGGGGGGCTTGTTCGGTTAACAGAGGTCAGAGCTGGTGTTGTGGGCTTGTCGTACTGCTGGCGGGGTACTCCTTGCAACTTGAATATGAAGTCTTCATCCTAGATGTCGGGTCCGCTTGCCGCAGAGCTCCGACCCCAGAAAATTGACATCGAACTTTGGTGCATAATGGGGTGTGGGCAAGGGGTAGGGCCGAAGGTCATATCGAGATCTAGTTCAGAGGGTATTAGATGAAATAAATGATTCAGAAATAAACGATACATACCGCGGCGATGGTGGGAGGTCGAGGGAGTGGGCGCTCGATGTCATCGATCATGTTTGCATGGGCGGAGTGGAAAGTGTTCTTGGTGTCGATTGAGAGCTAAAATTTCATTAATAAGCATTCAGACAGCATGACAAAATAGTGCCAACATACCGTCAGCATGGATGGGTGGAAAAGAGATTGTAGGGGTGTACTGACAGCATAGGGGAAGGGAGGAAGGCAGACAGCAAGACAAAGTAGTGGAAAGGCATCAAGACAGGGTGGGGTGATACCAAAAATGCCCAGAGTATTTATACCCAGAGAGGGTATAGGTAAGTCATCCAGTGAATGTAAAAAAAAGGATCAGACATGGGAACACAGGCAAAGGCCACCATGGCCTTGTCTGATCTGCTCAAACATTTCATGGAAGATCTAATACCAAATTAGATATGTGTCATTGGCATGTTGAAGGACCCAGAGCAGAGCATGCTGGTGGTTAGTAACCTGCAGAGGCCCATCTCCATGTGGGTGTTGCAGAAGGTTGACCATTTTTCTGGTCAAAACTCACATGCTGAGATGAATGCATGCGAGTCGGTCTCTTCTTCTCTCTCTCTTGCTTTTCTTGGGCTGAAGGCTGATGGGTGTGTGTGGCGCTTTGGGGGGAAGGAGGGCGAGGGGCTTGAAGGCCCGCGGATCCGCAACTGCGCTGGGAAGGGACTTAGGACGGTTTGGGCGCTCGCTCGCTTTAGGGAACTCGCTCGACGCGAAACTTGAAGCCCCGCGGATCCGAGGCTGAGGTGGCGAGCGCGTGTGGAGGGGGAGACGTAAACTTGAAGCCCCGCGGATCCGCAACTGCGTTGGCGAGCTAGCATGAATGCGTACTGGGTACCGATCCATCTTGTCGTCGTTGGAGG
>MPNV01000084.1:159881-233290 GCA_013376435.1 Cyclocybe cylindracea | reverse complement strand
TTGATGACAGTCGATCAACGATGAGATTGATATGGAACGTCGAGGTAATGTCGTTTCATGGTCGTAGTCGTGAAAGAGGGTCGCGTGGGATTCAACTTCAACCGTGGATTATCAGAGCCTTTATCATCAGGAATCTCTCACCGAGCAGCCCGAGTCGTCTCGCCACCCACCCGAGTACCTCAAGTTCCGCTCAAGTTTCCCTCCGTTTTTCGAATCCCTCCGCAAGCCCTTCAGAGTCCGAACTAGGCTGGTGTGTTCAACGCCGTGCAGCGCCGTGCAAGTCCAGCACGACTATTTTCTCCGCCACAAGACGGAAACGCGTGCCCACCCCCGAGCCCCAACCAGTTACGGTGCTCATCTGGAACAGCACTTAGCGGGCGTTTGTTCGGCCTTCAAAGCTTCACATCCAATTGGTATTGCATCTATTGAACACAGAAGTCTGCACTACGTGTCCTCTGGAGGGCGCTGCCGGCGCTTCCTGTATCCGACGTCGATATCAATTCCTGCTAGTTCCCCTTTCGACTTCCGAGTTTGCCAGGGCTCAGACTCTCGGCGTCAGGACCATGAAGGAAGGACGGTCAGGTGAACGCACGTAGTGGGCTCGTTTCCTCCTATTGGCCCTCTCTACGCTCAAATTGCATTGCCTTGCATTTCCTTTCTCCTATCTGCATGTATTAATGGGTGCGCGTGTTTTAAACCTCCCCACGTCATTCCAGTGCTTTCATGTTGAATCCGCTCATACCCCTACCATGACATTCGGCGCTCGGGGTATACGATACGCGCTCTCGGATGACTGGCCACACTATTATGCGCGTCTCAGTGTGCTCTTTCGTCTTTCGCGGTAAGTCCAGCACAGATCTGCGAGGTGAAATCACACATTCTAATTCTCATCTCACTTTTCGTTTTCGTTTTGGCTTTTTCCGAGTCGAGTCGTGTCATGTAGGGAAGTCTTTATTCTGACTCTCCCTTTTACATTCTAAGCTCTCAAGAGTAATGAGAAGGAGTCGAGCGATGGGACAAAATAAAGCGCATGCAATACACAGAGCGCGAACGTAAACGCCCACATTTGTTCGATCTGCAGACCTACAGCGCCTGCAAAGGTAAAAGTAAAACGACGCGTGTCAAGCAGGAAAGGGACAGTAAAATGACAGACCCAACACGGAATCGCCAAGAGCGCAGAGAGGACCTCCTCTCCCACAGCTACCGTCATCGCCTCACGATTGCCCCACAAAACGGACATGTATGTAAGACTGGACAGACAGAACCTCGAACGCGAACTCCCTTACGATACCAAATACAACGTGATGTTACACGCAACGAAGCTCAATCTAGAGAAACGAATAGAAGGCTCACCAGGTCCAGGGTACGTACGACCCCGGCCGTCAAACTAACTCATGAACGGAAAGACGAGAAAAGCTTCTCCGAAGCTCCGCGTTCGCGAGGAACCACTGCTCTGGTGCCGAAGGTCTTCGACTCACACACAGCTAATGAGGATCGCACCACCCAGAAATGGACGAGCGACAACCGCATTCAGCGATACGTAGAGCAACCCCGACAGCGAGGGCCAGTGGACGAGAGGACGGAATGCATTTTCACGGGCGAGCGGGTAGATGTGGGGGCGGGGGTGGACGGAGTAAACGATGGGTGGCATGGCGATATGGTATCCGAGTCAATATTGAGCAGAGCGCGGTTCCGACCTGTCCGCAACGGACGAAAGAAAGAGACGACGGAGTCCAAGTGAAGGCACTTGTTGCGGCCCGAATCTCCACCTAGTGTATAAGAGCGCTGTGGAACGCTGAATCAGACCGGGCTCAAATTGAATAGCACGTCGAATAATCGGTTCTTCGAGATAAGGACGTGCTGAAAATGGAATCACTCACCAATCGTAGTCGGGGCCGAAGTTTATGGATATAGAAGAGTGTTGGGATTTCCCAGACACATAGGTAGGTACGAATGACCTATACGAATCGCGCTGGCAAGCGTCAACACTTCATGAAGGCCTGAAAACCCAGCCAAGAAACATTTACGTCCTGTTCGATAGATGCAAGGTCAGTCGCGATCACAAAGGCACTCAAATGCCTAAGCGCTCACTGACCAAGTGAAATGGTCCCGAAACGCGCGTATGAACAGCAAGGAGATCATAGAGAAAGAACGCAGTTGACGATCCACAAGGCACCGCCCAAGTCCGCAGAGCAAGTACCACAACACGGTGATCCGATCCGAGCGTCTCATTGTCGTTTGTTCATACAAGCGGACGAGCGAGAAGATCGCAGCTGGAATCACGGATCTGATATTCGCTCTGTGCGAAAAAAAAAGGCGGCAGAGACGGGATGGGTAGATGATGCAGGAGGAATGGCAGGGAACGAAGGGGAACGGATCGTCTCTTGTTCACGGTCCGTGATACTAGGACCGATCGAGGAACAAAAGAGGAGCTGTAGTATAGTAGGTAGGGTGGGTATTCGCCTTTGAGAAGAGAATGGTTAGCCCGAAACACTTGGTGTGTGAGGGACGACGTACGAAAGCCAGAAGCCCTCCTTCACAGATCCGGTGAGATCAGCTCCGCGGTTTGCATATCTCATCGCACCGTCTGGGTTAGAAGAAAGAGGGAGTGCAATATGTGGAGGACGGCGCCCAGAACCTCTCGACGCGATCTCGATCATCCACCGCTCCAACCAAGGACAAGCGATCACACAACATCAACCAGAGCCCACCGTCTATGTACTGACGAGCAGGACCTCGCGTGTGGTGGTAGTCATCCTCGTAATGACGGAGCGGCGGATATAGGAGGGATGCGGCGTGGTCGTTCTAATGGGTCGGTGGCGAGAGCGAAGAAGGTGGAGTACGGGACCGGTAGGATGGCGGTGGCGGCGGCGATGGGCCATCGAGCGCGAGGATAGTGAGGTTTCGAGCGGCCCAGAGGAAGGCACGAGATAAGCGACAAGAGACCTCACCCGCCTCGGCAGCATCAACGTCAGGCAAAACGGTGCATCCAAACCGCCAACTGGCAAGGAAAGAACCAATGCGATCTGCTCGATGTCGACCGTCCACTGCCATCCGTTGTTGACAAAGTACAGAATCAGCAGCTGGGCACCCCTCGACGACCTATCAGCAGGGCCGACGCTTGCTGCTGGTGGAGAGTATACGCCAATCGTGGAGCAGTGGATGGCGGGGCGTAGCATCCTCGCTCGATGATGTCGATGAGGGGTATCAACGGAGACGAGAGTGTCGTCCCGATAGGACCGAGGGGAGGGAGGGTCGCCAGGTGTTTTCATATAGATAGGGCAACTGGGAAGGTAGCGTCAGAGGGAGGGCAGGGGGAACCTCACTATGGCCGTGGTCGGTGAGAAAGAGAAGACGGGACAAAATCGAAGCTAGACGGGTGCTCGGGCCGGCCGATAACGTGCTAAAATTAAATGTCGGACAACTCGGCCGAGACGTCAGTTCCTCCTTCCTCTTACGACGACCAGCCCCCGCGGCCAAGCTCTCCCTCTCCCATGTCTAATTCCGGATGAACGAGGGCGTCGTACGCTCCGCATGTACTCTCTCGGCGCTATGATAGGTCGCCAGTCAACGTTTCAACAGCGAGCGAAGCCTCTGCAGCCCCTCTTCTATCTCAACCGCCCATGAATCGGGCACGAGATGTGACTTACACGAAGCTAGGAATCGGATAGGACGCGTAACTCACGAGGGGACGGTTACTTGAGAGGAGAGGTAGGGATAGATGTGAGCACAGCCCGAGATGAGCCAAAGGTACGTCCTTCCCTCGACCTCGTTCCCATCCATCTCACACTTTCCTCTTGTCATCCGCGTCTTTTGCTCAACCCCCGCGGCATCCTCGGTCCATCTCACGCCCGCACTCTCTTCGAGGACAACCCTCGTCACGCATCCACCTCATCGGACATCCTCTCGTGCGTCAAAGACACAGTTCTCCCTCCACCCTCCCTGTTCTATTTGGAGCTGCACCTCCATTATCCAGTGGGACTCATCTCGTACACACCATGATACAGCGCTGTCTCCCATTCCTCCAAATCGCTTCTGCATGAGCTCGACGCATCGCCGTCACCACCCACTGCCGGTCTCCCGCAACAGACCCATCCATGCACGTTCCACACGGCGCCGATTCTCTCCCCTCGTGATGGCTACCACCAATAGACCAAGTTCACGGAGAAAGGACATATGGACTAGATTAGATGTGGGCCTTCGCGGAGAATTACCGAAGCAGAAAACGCAGACCTGCGTTGTCCGAGATATGGAGACCTTACTCGAAGGTACGCCCTCCATTCATCTTCTAGTCCTCTCTGTACCGTCTGCCTCGTCTCGACGGTATGGTGTTTTTCATGCGTATTCCCTTTCCTCGATCTCCGGGACACTCTCCTGCGACGTCTTCGTCCTCTTCCTCCTGAGCCCATCGTCACCCGCTCTCTCGGCACCTCCATCTGGCCCGTTTCTATCGTGCCTCCGCTTCCGTCCCATCCGTCGTCTTCCCCGCAACTCGCATCCGCCCATCCATTTCCTGCTTCCCCAATATCTCAAAACCTCGATGCCTGACCCCAATCCTCTTTCACGTCCACCACTACCCGCCGGTACATCGCCAGGCCAACAACCTTCATTCCTGCATGCAGCGTCAGACTGACACCTTCCCGTGCTCCTCTCAAGTAAGTCTCGGCTCATCCGTTCGTCCCTCCTCCTCCTCCTCCCCCTTCCTCCCTCAACGCCATCTGCCCCTTTACCCACCTCCCCTCCTTCCTCCGAATCAGATCAACCCCCTCGTCGTCCTCCGCTCGCTCAACTCCTTTCCTCCCCCCATCCAACTTCCTCCCGCGCCCTCGCCCGAGCATGCGCCCCGGTATGCTACGCAGCAGCGACATCCGACCGCCGACCCCAGTAATCAACCTCCCCGCCTCTCCCTCGCCTCTCCGCCACGAGACAGAGACGGAGCCGTGTACGCACGCACCCCCGAGCGCCCTTTCGCTCCGTTCATCCGATGAGATAGTTACACGTCCCTCCCAGAGCGCGTTCAGGATTGAGAAACAATTTGCGCGCCTAGGACGTCTGCACCACTATATCCTGTATCCTGGGCGGCGTGTCCTCTCTTTATCTTACATCAATTCCTGGAAACGCTCTATCGATATCGAGTTTACGATGCGATCCCAGGCTCGGTATCGTATCGGAACGATGAGGGACGACGCAAGTTCGGTTCCTCCCTACGTTCTTTCCTTGCCTTTCTCAAATCTGCATTGGCTGGCAGGTGCTCGCTCGGCCGTCATTTTCCGGTGTTTTCTGCCTACCTGTTCAATTCGCTCGTACCATACCATGACGGATGGTCAGCGTTCGGGGTATGTATATGCGCTCTCGACCTGCATTCTCTCTCGTCATATATTCATCAACTCCCACTCAACAGTCTCTAATCTCCTCCAGAGTGGAAGGAACTGCCATGCTTGATGAACCCTCCCAGCCTGCGGCCCAATGGGATAAGGATACGGTGAGCCCTCCAAACCTCGCCGCTCATCTCGTTACATGCATCTCGTTTTCCCCTCCCTCCCTCAGGCTGGCGCTGCAGATCTCGTGCCCAGAATTGAACCTTGAGCTTGCGGTCGGTGCTTCGCTGGTATTTTCATACGGAGAAAGTGCGAATTCTTCTTCTTCTCTCTGGGATTCTTCTAATCCGTTCATATTCCCCATTTCATCGCGCGCACGCGTCATATCGTGCGTTTCCACTCTGCTCGCCGATGTACGATACCCGGTATCCTGCCTCCTCATCGCAGGACTGCACGCTGCAGCTGGTTCATCTAAATGCGAACTCGACGACCCATCGCCATCCCTTCCCTTACTCCGCCCACCACCGTATCCATCCTTCCGCACTTCGACCTTCCGCGCTCCGTGCCCCATCCACCGCTACGTCGCTCTTGGGCCTTGCCACCGCTGCAGGTGTGTCATGTTCGTGTATGCCGAACAGCGCAGCCTTCGTTGGTATTATCCATCCCGACTTGTGGTGGAACGGTGGTCGAAAAAGATCGTGCGGATATTCGTACTTATGCCGTCCAGAAATAATTCGCTCCTTTTCTGTGCTTTCTATTCCACTTCCGCAGGCACTCTGGGAGGGACCGAAGCTCGTATCCCAGCGAGGAGGAGAATTCTATTCGTCGACCCTCATGGGTCCTTTTCCTGATGTCCACGTTGACGTGGTCTTTTCCCTTGCCGCTCTTCGCCGACGAAACGATCCCTATACTCCTATGCGTAGTTCCCAATCGTAGACGGTATCATATCGTGTGCCCAGCAGCTGATTTTCGTGCACCGTCGCTCCCTCTCGGATCTGGATCTCGATGACAGGTGTGTTGGGCAAAAGGAAAACGGGCTTATGCACTACGTTGGTCATATTCATATTCGTGCAAGGAGAAAAGTGAAGAGGAGGAGACGGACGTACGGAGCCCGTGAGTTGAAGGCCCTACCTGAGGAAATTATGTCTCCCATCTCGGACCCATCCACTTGGACCCCACTCTTTCTGCGCATGTAAGGCCATCGGGCGCCATGTGGTGTTTTTAATGCATGCCCTTGTGATAATAGAGACATTACACTCTAGAGACGAGTTTTTGAGCACGAAATTTCGATCTCGAGATCGGGAATTTCGAATGTGACCTGTTAGAGTTGCCGATGATAACGAAAACTGTCGGAAAATAGCTTAGGTCATTATAAGGCCGATTATGCCGAAAAGGCGTTGGCCAGATCATGATGCATTGCGATACGTTAGTTAGTTTACAAGGTCGGCCAACATCACAAGACGGCCCGCATCTTGCAAGACTGGCTCTTATTATTATGTAAATAATAACTTATAACCCAGTAAATAACTAATAATGAACCGAGAAAAGTTACAACGCTCTACTAGGCTTTACAACGACGGTCTACATCAGCAAACTCAGATTCGGGGTCATAGCAAGCTGTAGCAGCTTCTTCTACTGTTATAGTGTCTAAACCAATTCTACAGATGCCTATAGCATGATAGTGCTGTCGAGCGCCTGACAGGTGTCGTCAAAGTGCTGTATAGTGGTAGTGTAGTGCTGCATAGCTTCCTATAGCGTCTGCTTGCACCAAATTCAGGGACACTTGACGCAATCTCAATCTAATTGTAATTCTTCCTCACAATCGGCCTTTCTTGTCACTGCCTCTCCAGAACTCTCGAGAAGTTCGTATTCTTCCAAGCCCAACAGGCCTCCCCTAAACTGATCACGCGTAGGTTGAAATTCTCAAAACAGTCACAATGTATATAAAGTTCAAACTTGCCTACCCAAGGTTCGACTCAAACCCCCATCTACCCCCGTGAGCGCCATGCTCCTTCGCGCATTTGGTGCCCATGTCAACCCAACTTTTTGCTAACCCCAAGTCTCAGGAGCACCTGTGTGTCGTTGCATGTGCCCTCCAAGTGCTAGGCCCCAGCTGGTGTGGTGAACAGAGAGCAGCGCAGAGGCATTAACTAAGGCAGACCAAAGGTGAGTCTCAATTCATGATCTTCTCAGTCTGTCATCGACTCACCGCTGCTACCGTTCCTTCAGACTCAGTGTTCCCTGCATTGTAGATGTTCCCCCTTCTCGTTGCCATTGCCTGATCCACCCAATGACCCAAGATCTCACAGATTTCAAGTTTGGGTTCAAACAATGAGGATTTCGGAAACAATGATGGGCAGTCCAATTCCATTAACTGCGACAATAATTTTCTATGATGGCCTAGTACAGAATGTGTCAGTGGAGAACGGGAGGTGAGATCTGCAGCGCACCAGCACCTTTGTGTCAATGCACAAAAAGGCCCTGGTCATCGCCGCTGCCTCAGCTGCTGCTGCAAGGGACGTTTCAAACCAGTTAGAACGTAATTGAAGGGCTGTCACATCCCATTCCTGAACCCATTGTCCATTGTTCCATTGTTCATTGTTCTGGTCCTTCAATGGGTATCCTCTTTATTATTCTATTCATCATTGTTCTATTGTTCTATTGTTCATTGTCTTGCTGGCATTCATTACATAACCTAGATCTTCTCCATTGTCCTCAGTAGTATAAGTATCTAGGTAGTGTACTGGATTCCCCAGCTTGAATCTCAACCTTGACATCCCCTTGCTCTTAGTTCATCCTCTGTCTCCTGGGCCTTGGCCAGGATGACTGTTCTTGTCTCTCCTCTGTCAAGACCAAGGCACATTCTAGTAAATTGGGGACAACCAGATGATGTGTAGGGGCACAGCACAAGAGCATGCTGAGGCCAAGTCCCCCCTCCTGTTCAGGTCATTACAAGGGCTCTCGTTGTACTGATTAGAAAGTAGCTTAAATGCAATCTGTTTGTCAACGTAAAATAATTTTATTTAATTGGAGAATGCCAAAAAGCTGCGATTACAGGTTATGTTGGGAGCGAGATCCAGATGCCCTGGAGACTGCACAGCCAACTGATGGCACTAGACAGTGCTCCATAGTGCTCCATAGCATCTCGGGTATGTTGTACAAGGGGGGACCCTCACTGTGAAGCTATGGCACTGTACAGAATGGTACAGTGGGCCATAGCATAATCAGGAATTGCTGATGTACAATAGCGACCTTACCCTACAAGGTTACTATGGTAGTCTATGAGTTGTAGTGTTGCATGTTTATAATTACCTCCGTCTTATACTTACCTCCGTCTTATACTATTGCTATTCTAATGGATCTGTAATGAGACCTGGTCAGTAATTGCATTTTATGGGACTTGAACTCTGAGCTTGTAAGCTTACCTAATGATTGTAATGTTGGTGATAATTACCCCTTCACTGTATTGACAGTTTATAGGTAATGTAATGATCTTCCTATATCGCAATTGTAAGGCCAGCAAAGCTTCACTACTACAAGTGAGCTTTGCTCTTCCACTGAGCTTCCTGTGACACTTCTGACAACAAGTCTTTCCTTCGAAAGGCAGAAATAGGGTCTACGAACATCAAAATCATATTGCAGCACAAAACATGAGAGAAAGAAGTACAAAATCTGCTATTTTAAGCCTGCACCTTCCCCTTTCCTTCCGAGCGCAGAGCGCGGCCAATGGCTGGCTCAACCGCCTTCTTTCCCTTGCACGTCTTCTTCTTTGCGGGTACAGGGACTGGCGGGACATCGTCGAGTTCAGTCAAATCTGAGCTGAAAGAGGGGGAGCTGGGTCCTGGAAGATCTAAAGCAGAAGTTTGATTGACAGGTGGAAGGGTGCCAGAAGCTCGAGACGGACCCAATTCAGAGCTTGATGCACGTTCCGCTGCGGGAGGCTCGGGCAATTGGGGAGTTGATGCTTGAGTGGAGTGTTGAGGCGGAGCAGGACGTGGAGCAGGACGTGGGGCAGGGCATGGGGCAGGGCATGGGGCAGGACGTGGGGCAGTGCTCATGGCAGATGTGGGTGCTGGTGTGTCGGTAGCAGATTGTGAGGTGGATGTCGGTGCAATGTGGTGTGACGCAGGAGGTGTAGCAGCTACAGAGGGGCGTGGCGCTGCACTAGGCATGGTGGGCCTTGATCCTGGGTGTCCTTCTTCCTCGTCGAGCTCCGAGTCAGAGCCACCCGACTCACTGGAATCACTGCTGCCTTCCAACCCCATGCGATAGAGGGCATCAGCGATCTTGTCCTCCACGCCGTTGTCAGAGTTGGCTGCCTCGTTGTTGGGCTGTCCAGCTGGCTTGGAAGAAGGAAAGACAGCCTTGTTCCATTCACGGAAAAGGTGCCGGTGCCACTTGCTGGTGTGACTCCCATCTCGTGCTTGGATGATGAGCTTCTTGTACATGTCGAAATCGGCCATGTAATTTATTTCGGAGGTGCCCCCAACCCCAGTGAGTGTGAACTCGGGGTCGCCTGAAAGAAGGTGCTGCAACTGGAAATGAAAGTCTGAGCGCAACAGTATGGCATAATTTATAAGTGTGAAACATACGAGTATCGCGGTGTACGCGATTGCACCGGGTGTAATCGACACAACTTGGCCAGGACGTAGGAAGGGGCTGGAGGATTTGAGGTGAGCCTTGGAGGATTGACCCATCCTGGGGCTGTATATGATCACTCTTGTGATCTAGATATGAGGGGCATAGATCAGCACTAATTGTCACAGACGAAATGATCTGCAGACTCACCGTGATAAGAATTGGGTTGAGGAATAGCCCCATTGCCACTCCATCGTTGAAGTCCTTATACAGAATAGGTGGGAGGCTGTAGTTCTTTGGTGAATCTCCTGGCTTCTTGCAACCCAGAAGATCTCGTATGGCTGGAGATGAGGTGCTGATGGCCTTTGAGACAGGGTCGATGCATCCTTCGAAGTGAGGGTCATTCAATATACTTAGAATGTCCTCTCATACACGGTGGAACGCCAGCGAGCGTGAAGAGCCGACTGCACCACTGAACTAAGGCAATGTTGAAGGTAAGTCAGACATATAATAAAGGTTATAAAACAGAATGACATACAATATTTGTGAAGGCAGATCCTGCACCCATGCACTCATGGAATTTCGCAGAAACCCAGTGAAAAAGCTCAGCAATAACACCCAGTTCAACATTCGTGTCAGTCGCGTAGCGGACGGGGTCATCGTGCAGGAACCGAGGCTTGGTCATGACATCCTTGAAGCTGGTTTTGGTGACAAATGGCGAGAAGAGAAATTGAAAACTTCTGGTAAGCTGACGAATTTCACAGGTGAGCTGATCGATGGCGGCTTTGCGAGGTGTGTTGTCTTGAGAGAGTGATAAGTCAGCAATTTCAGCTCCCATTTTTCGAATTTCATCCTTCAGTTGAGCAATCAAAATCTGTGCATCGTGAACAACCTAATTGATATGTCAATGAAAGCCATCAAACGTTTAAGGAAGTTGTGGCTCACTGCCAACATGAGCGTCATATTTAGAGCCCCTCCAGCTGCAAGCTCAAGTTGTTCTTCGAGTTCAGTAGCTTGGCGGACTAGCGGGCTGTGGTGAGTCACACCAATCAGCATTGACTCTGTCGGAGTCAATGAGGTTGCAGCTGTCAAGGTTGCAGTTGTCGAAGAAGGCATGTAGGCGAGCTGGGAGTTGGAATGAGAGCTGCATCGATCAGCAGACTAGGGCAAGTTTAAATAGTGTTTTGCATTGATCCTCAAAGTGCGGCTAGAGCTTGGTATCGAAGCGGATGCCTGGTATGGGTGGTCATGCGCCATTCGAGGCACTCGGGTGGGTCTTGAGAAAAGCCATGAGTTCGGAGGAAAAAGACACGAGAATGTAAAAAAAAACAAGGTCTTCATGGAGATGGAGTAAAATAAATGAGCAGGAAGACAAACCTGCTGCCTTATGTCTTAGCCGCATTGCTCCTTCTCCGATAATCTCAAGGGTGCATAGTGAGGTTCGAAGACGGAGAGTGTGTTTGGGACAGAGGCTGGTGTTGCCTGCCACCTCTGTAGCAAGTCATCAGTATGGGTAATTCGACCATTAGATGGATCTCACTGGTATGATCACCACAAACTCTCATTCCAATCCTCGCTTCTCCTCCAGTGTGTGCCACCTCAGTCAAGATTCGTAATTGACTAGGCCCTCGCTTTGGCAAAGCCTCGAGATGGGGTGCTTTGGCCACCTTGTAAATCTATGAGCATGCAGATTGTCCAAATATTATCGTTAAGTGAAGCGGTGGCACCTTCCTAGGCATCTCTGAATGCAGATATGAAAGGTCAAAGCCCTGTTAGGATAGATGATGAGGCATCCCATTGAACAAATCGAATGGAAACGCACCTCATAGATGTGGTATTTTCCCCATGGATCCCAGGAACGATTCAGGGGAGCAGCATAGACACATTTGGCAACAGAAGAAATGCAGAAATTGTTGTTGCTGACAAAAACGAGGGAGCTCGTTCAGCGGGAATGTGTGACACGGGTTGAGAGAATTGTCGTTGGGGTACGCAAGTTCAAATTTTGCTTAGATCAAATTACCAATTACACTCCTGATCTGGTTCGTCAATGCGTCACCACTGCCCACCAACCTTTGTCTTCACATTCACTACACTTCTCAATCCCTTCCCATCTTTACATTCATGCCCATTGGCAATTACCCTGACTCGGAGGCCAATTCGACTGTGCCGCCATTTCTTGTCAAAGGTATGTGTGCGAATCGCTTTTTCAACTACCTAATACATCTTATTCTTTGTCATCGTTCCCTTCAAAGGTCAGGGTCTCCAACGTCTCCCTCCAGATTCCATCCCTATCACCTGGGCCTTCATGTACGTGCCGACTCGGGCAGCCCTTAACTGCGTCTGCTCTGTCCACGAGCGCGAGCGAAGCACGGACACGTTGTGGAGGGGTTCAATACCCAGGGTGCGAGGATTCGGCTTTTTATCGCGGCATCGAATGCATGAAGGCAACACAAGGGGGCGATAAGACTGCCTACACACCAGGAGGTTGTTGTGGGTCAAGGCTGGAAGAAACTGCCTCACACGAGGCCCGGCGTTGTGAAGAACCACCACCAGCATCGCCAGAATCCCAGGCCGATCACCTCCTCCGTTCACCTCCCAAGCCTCTTCAGCGACTCGTTTAGCCCCTCTGCACTCATCTATGCCATGCCCACTATGGTGAGCCCGCAACTGCATTATCATGCCCTCCTCCTCAGCGCAAACTCAAGTCATCGACTGCTTACTACGTCCGCTTCCTCGCCTTCCATACCCACCTCTACACCCTCAACTACCTCTCTGCCACCTTTGACGTCCTCTTCAGCTCAGTTCTCCCCTCTCTCCTCACATCATTCACCAATCTCTCGCTGCTCAACCCTCTACACACCCTCCAAGCCGGTTAACACAATCGCCAACGAGCACCCCTCCTCGCCATTGTTCAGAGCTGCCGCCTAGGTCTGCATTGCCTATGCCAATGGATCAGGACGATTCTTCCACCGATCTCAATTGGGCGAATGACACAGTCAAGCAGTCGCCCAAGACATTGCCTGACTTGCCGCCGCCAATCCTGGGCTCACCATCACGATCATCTGCAAACCTCTGCCCAAGTGGCTTATTTCCTCTCCCTCTTTCCTCTGCACTCCCATCTGCATCTATCAGGTTATCTCCCTACAACATCATGAGTCTCCTGCCCGTCCAGCTCGCCTAGCTCGCCGCAGCGTCCAACCCTCCCACCACCCCTAACAACCAATCACCGTACATGTTTTACGCGTCAGACGCGTCTCGCCACTCATACTGACTACGTGTCAAGATGCCTGAATCCTGTGAAGACTCTGGCTGAGCAGGCTGAATGCCACAAAGGTGAAAGAAATACTTTCTGGCGCCTCCCACATCGCTGACACCACTCCAGAGATGGTTGAGAACATGAAACGTGTGGCCTCGTCTGACCAAGAGCTCACCATCGAAGAGTGAAACCTCCTCTTAGTGGCCTACAAGAATGTTATTCGTGCCCGCTGTGCCTCCTGGTGCATTGTCTCCTCAATCGGGCAGAAGGAGTTGTCGAAAGGCAATGAAGCTCGACTTTCTATGATCAAGGGCTACCGGGAGAAAATCGAGATTGAGCTAATCAAGATCTGTGAAGATGTCTTGGATGTTCTCGACGTATCATTCCCTCTGCTGCCTCAGGAGAGTCAAAGGTGTTCTACCACAAGATGTGGGTTTTTTCATGCTGTTGATCTTGTACCCCTGTCTTATTGATCTTCTCAGGATGGGCGATTACCACCAGTATCTCGCTGAGTTCGCTGCTTGCAATAAGCGTGAGGACTCTGCTGACAAGTCGCTAGAGGCCTACAAGGCTGCCTCAGACGTTGCTGTCACCGAGCTCCCTCCTACACCTCCCATTCGCCTTGGCCTGGCATTGAACTTCTCCATATTCTACTATGAAATCCTCAACAACCCTGACCATGCTTTCCATCTTGCCAAGCAGATCTTCAACGACGCTATTGCTGAACTCGACACCCTCTCAGAAGAGAGCTACAAGGACTCCATCCTGATCATGCAGCTCCTCCGCAACAACCTGACACTGTGGAATTCGGACATGCAGGGCTCAGGTCAACTGTCATGCGACAGCGCTGCCCCTCTGGAGGCAGGACAATGAGGGCAAGACAGTTTGCAACGCGTAAGAGTCTCTTCTCGTCCTTTTCCTTTTTCCTTGCTCCTCTTATTATTTTCCTTTCGTTTCTTTTTTGTTTGGGAATTTGGCTTGGACTGATGGAGGACAATTATAGTTGTGGCTTGTACTACAAGTTGCATGGTTCTGCCCATCCCATCTCAATGAAGTCGGACGTCATCTGCAAGCACTCGAGCTCGACGCACGCACGTCGGCGCATCAGCGCCGGGCCTGAGGATGCCCCATTGGCCAGCCCCAGTGTCAGCTGACATACCTCGCCCATCCATGAGTCCTCCACAACTCCTGGGCCTGACTCAACCACGCAAATGTCATACGACTTCTCGGAGGACACCAAGTTTGGGGGACCACCTCCAGCTTGTCCGAGCTCCTCGGCATGCTTGGTGGCACCACCGCCACCACTGACAACTCCCAGAACAGCTTGTACAACCCCTTCCAGCTCGGCCAGTACCCTGGGCCGTACCACCCTGACTACCTCATGCAGCTGTATAACCTCCCCTCCGATGCGCTGCCGTTCGCTGGCATCAACATCTCCAACAGCAATGACATTGGGGGGCATGGGCAGCCCGCGCTCGACAAAGCGCTGCAGGATGAGCACTGACTCGGCGAGCGAGCCGCCCTTGTCTGCTGTTTCATACTCTTTGTATGGAGGCACAGATGGTTACAGTTCAGCTGCGAGCTCGACGACGAGCCACTCGAAGCGCTCGTCGATGGACTCGTTCCCGTTCAGCACGTACAACACCAACGGGACGATCAACCAGGGCCCTGCCCTTTGCGGATCGGGCAACACCTTTTGGCACCTGCCAATGATGCCCCAGGGCAGTGGCAAGAATGAAGTGCTCTTCCCCCCGCCCATGCTGTCCCCCTCTTCAGGCTCTTCCGTGTCTAGTCCAGGCTCTGGCAGCAGTAACTCGGTGTCGGGCACCCCAAGCAGCTCCGTGAACACGTCGAGCATGGATTTGCACTTCTATAAGGTAGATAAACGTATCAGAGACTGTATTTGAACAAAGTAGCCTCATCAGTCAGGACTGTCAGTTTACAGTCGGCTGGAGATACTGGGGGGGTGGAGGATTTGTTTGGGGGTGGGATGGGCAGGACATGTTTGCTTTAGGAGAAATGTGACTGATGCCAACATTGATGGCAGGTCATGTGACTTTTTATTTGCCTTTTTTCTCAGGGTCAGCCTCTGAAACTTTAATATTATGGCCTCAAAAGGAAACAATTAGTAAATACATGATTGTCAGGCCCAGACTTGGCATCAATGAGACACAATAAAGCCATCAAGTTTGCTGATGCCATCAGCATCAAAGTCACATGTGACAAGCTGGACTTTGCAAAAATTTGCTCAAGTTCCCTTCCACTATATTTACACAGACACTAGTGCATGCCAAAAATGGGAAATTGACTGGTCACATGACTGTGAGAAATTTCCTTTTTGGGAATAAATGATCTGAATCAAAACCGTGGGCCAAGGTGACTCTAAATCCACTTGAGTGATGGTGTTTGGCTCTGTCAACAACAAGATATAAGCCAAACAATCTCAAAAATTGCAAAACCGCCGGGATTTCGTCAGTATTTTGCGTTTTTCTCATCAGCCAGAGCAGCTGATGGCATCAAATAACTTGATTCAGGGTCGTGAAAAGGTGCTCTACAAACCCTGATACTTTTTTTCCAAAAAGGAATCATTACTAATCATCTCATTACTCTTAATAGGTGGACTGTATAATCACAGTCCTGACATATATCGTATCTCCAGCACGGTCACACCACAGGCCGACTGTAAACTGACAGTCCTGACTGATGAGGCTACTTTGTTCAAATACAGTCTCTGATACGTTTATCTAGCTTACATGGCTGGGATTTGAGCAGTGTTGGTGGTGGGACTGGTGGGTAGGGGGAATGGGGCGAATGAGGACTCGCCAATGGACTATTTGTATCCACCGATGGCGCTCCAGGATGAGGAGAGCTTGTTCTTGACATACCTCCATCTGCCAATGGTCTTGCTGGAGGAGAAGCATGGGCAGACCCAGGCTTTAGCTCAAGTATTTGCTAATGATTGATAGTAGCTCTATGGAATACAAATGAAAGTAATCACACCTCTTTTCTGTACTACACGTAACGGGTAAAGCTTATTGACTTCATTCTCCACCAAAGATCCTCATCAAGAAGATCAAAAACCAGAAATTCATCCCCGTACTCACAGTCTTGAGCTTTGATCAACACCACTCCACGAATTATTGAATCCACATGGATGAACGTGGCTAATGACCTGTGACGAGAGCGAAGGTGGGTGAAATTCAATTTCTTATCACTTGCAACACGTTCCGCCCGAGGAATTGTAGCGTCCAGTGGTAGAATGAGTGCAATGTGTTCTGGTCCCTTGCCAGCAAAGACTTCAAACACATAAAGGAGCTGTGCAAAGAAGCACTTGCCCTCTCCACCATTGATTATGACATAGTCATAACATGGCTCGCCATGGAAATTTGGGTTGACTCGTAGTAGATCTGTCTTTGATTGCCAGTCAATTCTTGATTCATAAGTGACCTGTAGAAGTTGGTATGGTGTAATCTACAAGTGGCTGATTAATTTTTAGAAGACACAAGAAGAAAGATAGGGCCATACCTCATCCTGAAGTCCAAGCTGAATCTGCCTTCCAGTACCAAGAATCCCAGGCAGAGCTTTTGAGAGTTCCCTTCTAAAATTATTGAAGGCTGAATCTCCTCTGTGTCATTGTTCAACAAATCCAATAGTCATAGAGTCCTGGACAGAGCCAAGAGAAACATGACTATTCCCAATAATGGTCCAGGCAATGTTGTCTTGATCTGAAGCTTCCTTCAGCTCCTGGCGATGTTTATCGAGCATGTCCAATTCTTCACGAATAATAATGGCAACGACATCATTTTCATTGAGCCACAAAATCTATGGATAAATAATGTCTAGCTGTCCATCTAAATGAATGAAGAAATCACTCACCTGTGAAACAAAATTCTTGAAGTTTGTCATAAGAAGATAGAAATCTTTCAAGGGCAAGTGCGCTTTTTCATTTGGCTTTGTATTGTAGTTTCGGGTAGCCCCTTTCCGAAGAATGTCGGCAAACACATGCTTGTGTGTATGGGCCTTTGGAAAATTCCAAGACTTTTTCAGCTCTGGAGGAAGATCACTGCTATTTATATATTCCTATGCAGATGTGAGATGTTAATACATTCATAAGTCAATGAATTAGCAAACCTGAAGAGCTTGTTCAAATTTCTTAAGTACTTCTTCTCCAGCTTTAAGAGTAGTCTCCATGTGAACAGAGAGAGAAGTATACATATCAAGCTCAAGATAGGCACGAAGAAGTCCAAGAAGGGCAAATCCCTCCTTTGAGATCTCTGGTGTCAATAAATTAAATGAAGAGAACATGATGAGCTGTGCAAACCCATTTACTAAGGATTTCCAAAGTTGAGATAATAAATCATGCCTTTGCAATATCTTCATATTTCCGTCCATCTGTAAATTCAATCTTCATGATTTTTGAAAAATGATTTAATCCACTCCAGTGTGGAACTTGGTCAACCCTGTTATTACAGAATGATTAGCACTTCACAACAAATAAATGAGAGAGTTTGAAACTGACTGAGTATCAACCTGTTTTGCAGTTTTTTTCCCCATTCCATCAATAATATGCTTGAATTCAGTCCATATGTGATCAGCAAATAGGCCTGCATGATATGCATGAAGTCGATCCCATGAGAGAGCACGATAAGGGTCACTGTATTCAAGTCACCAAAATATATTCTATAAGCAATTGGAGTTTAGACACTATTTGAAAGATTACTGATGAAGCTGACACACCTCAACATCCCGCAAAGCTACCTTCTTCAGCTTTGCTTCAGCTTCAGCAGCATTTAATTCCTGAGCCTCATTATAGATTTCTTGCATTTTTTCTTTTGTTCGCAATTCAAAGTTGGTAGACAGATTTGTTAGCTGCTTTCCAGGAACTAAACAAATTGGGCAAGGTGCCTTGCTGTTGAGCCCACGAATAAGTGCCATAATGCACCTAGATATTAGCCATATATCAGAGAAATTATTAATATAAATATAGCTTGAATGCACTGTTCTTCGTAATCAGCACTTAGGATCAGAAGAATAGGAAAAAGCCACCGCAAAATTCCATCACCACATTGCATGTGAAAGCCCACTTTTGCATATAGTTCAATGGACTCAAGTATCTTATAAAAAGCCTGATGCCAAACCACTCGTTTGAAATTGACATATCCTTTCTTGCCAGTTTCACCAGCATCCTCTTTGATCTAAATAAAATCAGGGCTTTAATTGCAGGATAGCAAAGATAACAAATAATACAAACAATAGGAAGCCATCCCACAAGCCTCCCTCCTGCCTTTCCTTCTCCATTGTGTATATCAATCAGGAGATTTGCACATCTTGCCAAGACAGGATACCCTTTTGCAGTACTAAATGATGAAAGTTTAGTCTTATCAGCATAGATAATAATGCAGATAGGACTTGCGCCTTCTGGGAGCTGTGACTGAATGTAAAAATAATATTTCAATTGCAGAACAACATTGATATAGAGTGAAAACTATCTGGATGTTCCACCAGTCATCTGCTGTCCAAGGTTCATCAATAAAGCACTCCCATGTGCGCTTCCCATCAAATTTATAATGTCGCTCAGCATCCCAATGAAATTGAGAGACAACATAGGGATCTGAAATAAGATCGAGACACCAATCCCAGAGAGGGCAGGTGGAAACCTCAAATGTCTCTTCATTTCCTTTGTAGTCAACCTTGATTGTCTCATGGATGAACTACAATCATAGTAGATTAGCAGGAGAAAGCAGAGTCGATATTGATCAATTGTCTTACCCCCGTTGCACGAGTTTTGCGGGCTTGTTCCCAGACACAATTGAGATCCTTTGTATTTGCAATGGTAAAGGAATCTGGGCACTCAATGCATTGGCGAATTAGTGAAAGAAGGGTTTCCATCTGAGTTGCGTTCATGTGTGTGTCGAGCATTAGCTCAGCAAGTTCAAAATCAAGTCGTGTACGGAAGGGTCACCAAGGCTCAGCATCTACTGGGATGTCAACACTCTGGGGTTTGGTAGATGAATACTCATGGAAGTGGTAAATCTCCTCAGGCTTGCTGGCCTTTGGGTGGTACTGAATTTTGATATCATCTTTTTCATGCTCTTGGCTGTCTGAGGCACCATCTGAAGACTTGTCCTCATTTTGGTCAACATCAGGGTGGTCTACAACAGTGAATCAGCACTGGGTGGCCATCCCCAACCAAAGGATCAACACACTCAATGACTCCGAGTCCATTCCTGCATCAATCTCATTGGCATAGTTGGGGAAGGATTCATTGTCAACCACTAATTTAATGGCCTCAATACCTGATCCATTGAGGAAACTGGTTGGACTAACTGAATTGAGGTCCATCATGGGAACTCCCCTGAACAAATGGTGGCTCCGATTGGAATTGGGGCTGTAGATCATCCTTCTGTAAGGTATGGAACTCACGTGCGTACGGAAACTCGAGTCAATGACACGCGTCGGTTCCACGTCAGCATGACTGTGATCGGTCCCTTCGTGCTGGTTGCTACTGTGCCACCATTTCGTAGCAAATGACTCACTCAGACATAGCTATAGTATAAATACGCACTCTCATGTACATATTTCCTCAGTTGAATTTACCCCCAACTCACCACGCCACGTTTAGCCCAGCCCAGTTGTTTGTTAGATCGCGATTCACCCAGTTTAACGCCCACGAAGACTCGATTGACGCCCGATTACTCGGTTCCCACGATACGCCGACGCCTTGTTTAGCTCGCCACTCAATATTTGATTGATATACGCAGGAGAATAGTACACAGAATCATTTGTCCGACTGCTCAGATACCTACCCATCACACCATCTCCACCCCACCTCTCTAGAACCACGAACGAGCGGAGCTCGTTCACCCTCACCCACCTCGGTTATTTCCGAACTCGTGCGCGCATTGCGCCTTACATTGTGGAGCCCACCGCGAGGGGGTTCTAGAGCTTTCTTTGGGAAAGGCACCACTCCCCATACCCTATTTCTCCTCCAAGAACTTTACTTTGAAGTCACGAAAGCCCATTTGAAATTATTAAAGTCCGACTGCCACTAAAAGCTCAGTTGCAGCGCACATCATACCCTTACTCGCTCGACTTCTGACACCACCGAACCGTTCACGTCCGAATTGCCTTTGCTCGCTCACGCTACGCAAAGTTGTTCCCCGTGAATCTGAAGTTCTTGGGTCCCCCAGGCGACAAGATATCTTTGACCGGTGAAGCCGATCCCATCACCCCACCCTTCGCACACGTCGGAGTCACCTAATCTGCACGCAAACACCACACAAAGGCTGTGTACTTTCAAATCTAACCAAAAATGTCACAAATAATGCCCGCTCGAAGCCACCCATCGGCACCGAGATTTGACGGCAAGCCATCCTCGTTAGAGATCTTTCTGGATGAAATAGAGGCACTTGCATCGAACTGCAAGTTATCTGCTGAAGACAAGATCATGTGGACCATTAGATATGCCCCCACAGACGAAAATATGTTGTGGAAAAATCTCCCACATGCGAAAACAAATCAATGGCAACAATTCAAGAAGGAATTATACAACCTGTATCCCGGCTCATCGGGCGATCGCCATTTCACGTATGCCGATCTCATTTCCTTGACAGAGCGACAGGCAACGGTGCCGATCACAAGCATCGAAGAATATGGTTCCTATTACCGAACATTTATCAAAGTCTCGCATTATCTCAAGTCGAGGGACAGAATCACGGACCGCGAGATCAGCAACTTTTTCCTGCAAGGCTTCGACCAGATGTTCAGGACAAAAGTACGAGATCAACTTCGTGCAGAGAAACCCAAACACCACTCCGATGACCCATACGAATTGGATGACATTTCAGCTGCAGCTCTTCTCCTCCTATCGTGCACACAGACTACCCCGATCGGACAGCACGAGCCCAGAATTAAACCTGAACCTTATGAAGCGCCCACCGTGTACGGCAATTTCTTGTCAACTCACATTAATTTGGCCGATCTTGCCCAAGAGGTCGCTCGACAGTTCGAAATTTTGCAGGGAAACAACCCTAATAATGCCATTCCAAACTTGAATTTTACAGCTAGTACTTGCAGTCTCCCCGAGGGAACGACTGTGCATTCTGCTCTGAGCCAACACACTATCAAAGAAATTGCCCCTTAGCAGCCGAATATATTGGTCAAGGCCTCTGTTCACGAAACTCTAGTGGTTTCATTGTCCTCCCGAATGGCGAATGTGTCATGCCCGGAACCGCACCAGGTTCGAACATGAGTGAAAGGATCAATAATTGGTACAAGACAGGAGCAACTCCCATCCCGATCGTGTCCAGTAATCTTGTACAAATCGTTGACGCCGCCTATGTGCCGATCACGGAAGCGTCCATCGCAGCTATGGATGATGTCACAATGCTAGAAGCCATTGTCAGGAATCTCCAGGCAAGAGCTGATCAACTGAGAAAGAAGCTGTTCACAAGAAAGCTTGCTTCGAAAAGCGTGGATCCCAAGAGTGCCGTCTCAAAGGATTCAAATAAAACAGGGGAACAGCACCAAACTGCGACAAAGATATTGCCACGACACGAGGAAATTACGGATCAGGAAGTCGCATCGCGAGCTAATGAAGACAGTCCAAAAGACAGAATCGCGACATATTTAACAGCGCAGAAGCCACCATATCCAATTGAGGATGATCAAGTCACCTCAGCGAGATCAGTGGAAGAGATACAAGCAATAAACGTCATCTTGGAAAGAGATTTGCCTCTGGAGGCAATTTTAGATGACGGATCTCAAGTCATCACCATCCGCCGAGCAGTATGCGAAAGCCTCGGCTTGCCTTTACGGAACGACCAGCCATTACTAATTGAATCATGTAATAGGTCCAGAAATCATGCAATCGGATATCTGCGAGACCTGAGAATTAGCATTGGCCAGCACGATTTCTACATGCAAGCACAAGTCGTCGAAGATACCGCCCATGATATGATCCTTGGTCGCCCTTTCTATACACTTACAGAAGCTCGGATACACCATTTGAAAGACGGGAGATCAGAAATGATTCTGACGGACCCAAACACTCAAGAATTGCTACAGGTCCCAACCTATTCACATAAGAATATTGGAGCTGCTCATCAGGATGTTTAATTTCATCACCAACCTCAAGGAAAGACAAAGAGGACCCTGAACGACGCATTAAGTGGAAAATGCGCCACTTCATCCATGCAGAAGATATTTCAATCATCTTCAATAAAACAGCAACTTAAATCTATTTATTCAACCATACTGGCTAGTTGTATTTCGGAGAAATTCTTCAACGATGATGCAAAATCGCCCAGGAAGCCAGAGTAGTTGACTGGGAAGTCAACATTTAAAGTCCCGGGGAGATGTAAGGTATGGAACTCACGTGCGTACGGAAACTCGAGTCAATGACACGCGTCGGTTCCACGTCGGCATGACTGTGATCGGTCCCTTCGTGCTGGTTGCTACTTTGCCACCATTTCGTAGCAAATGACTCACTCAGACATAGCTATAGTATAAATACGCACTCTCATGTACATATTTCCTCAGTTGAATTTACCCCCAACTCACCACGCCACGTTTAGCCCAGCCCAGTTGTTTGTTAGATCACGATTTGCCCAGTTTAACGCCCACGAAGACTCGATTGACGCCCGATTACTCGGTTCCCACGATACGCCGACGCCTTGTTTAGCTCGCCACTCAATATTTGATTGATATACGCAGGAGAATAGTACACAGAATCATTTGTCCGACTGCTCAGATACCTACCCATCACACCATCTCCACCCCACCTCTCTAGAACCACGAACGAGCGGAGCTCGTTCACCCTCACCCACCTCGGTTATTTCCGAACTCGCGCACGCATCGCGCCTTACACTTCTGCAGTGTGTCTGAAAAAATGAAGTTAGGTGCTTGCTTGTTTCTGGTTTTTGAATGAATTCACTCAGCATGACAGTGCGTTGAATAAGCCGTTCCTCTGCTTCACTTGCTCCCATTCTCTGCCCTCCACTGCTCTGGGAAAGACAAGCATCCCGATGCTTTGTGAAACCTCTTGCTGATATGAAATTTTGACATTTGTCGCAGTATTTTGGTTCCGGTGCCTTCCGGGTACTCTTCTTGGGGCGCTGAGACATGAAATTAGATGTTTGTAAGAGATGAAGACGCCACGCTGTGGAATCGTCGACGAGGACAATGAATCGCAAGGTGAGTGCGGAGGATCACAAGGCATCGACGATCTCACGATCGCGAAGATTATCTAATCATATCGCAGCAGCAAATCGCAAGGTGAGGGCAGAGGATCACAAGGCGTCGATGGTCTCACGATCGCGAAGATTATATAATCGTATCACGGCGACATTACAAGGCACGTCACATTCTTTGCAAGCGCGTCATAATGCCGAAAGTCGGCATCACGATCCCACGGCCTTATAAGGCACAAATCTATTTTCCGACAACGCACTGGTAAACCTTAAGATTTGACTCAGAAAGTAAAGAACAGCTCTCGATGGGGACTAAACCCTACCTTAGAATTCAGTTGGTAGAGGGCTGGAGTCGCGAACTGGAATATAAGGCGGGAGTCAACTTGTTCTCCAACGAGACGGACCAAGGAGACAGGAAGACAACGACGGTATCAGCGTCCTCAAAATTGAGATCACGAGTTCATCACCTAGGACGAGAACAAATTTCAGCACTATCCACAATCTCGAGCACTGCCATAATGCAAGTAGAAAAGTGTACAACACCAACGATGGTGCAGTATCTCGACAACGAGCCTCCTCGTCAATTCTACCAAGCCGTACGCTAGAGACCGCTCTCACTGAGCTCCGAGCCCCGAAAAGAGCTGATTCCGCATCCTTGATGGAAATTAAAGTACACCTCCACGGTACCACCAAAGAGCGCCGTGCAGGAAATCCGGTCCTTTATCCAAACCGATAGCCTCAACATCGTTTGTCCACGAGTACACGATCAAGCAGGTCAGGTCAGGTTTGGCAAACCGCAGCTTGTCATCACTCTGCGCTCGTGGGAGGATGCACAAGGGGGTTATGAAGAGCGGTCCACATGAAGGAAAGTTACCAATGAGCTCGAGGGTGGGCGTCACCGCCTGGGAAGGCAGAGGGAGTGCCGAAGATACGCCAACCCAGAAGCATCGTCTCGCCGTCTTCTATGACGGTTGACGCGTTGACGTGCGAATCGATCAGAGGTGGAAGGCATCTGGCGCTCGCTCTGCGTGGTACGGCGGCGGATGTGGGTTGCTGGGGATGTGGGATCTGAGAGGTCACTGTTAAGAGGTCTCTCTTGATGTTGTCCACGATGATGAGTCGTGCGGAGAGCAAGAGACAGGCTATGTATTCGCTGTTCGCTAAATAGTTAAGTAACAATAGCCCGAGATAACAGGGAAAGACGTACAGAAGCGCCGCACCTCCATGCTCAACGTTCAACGTTCAACGCTAATCGCTTCATCTCGATCGCCCACTGCCCTTACCGACGTCGGTTCACAGCCGTCTCATAGCACCAACGAGGTGCGATTCACCAACAGCTGGTCAGTTGGAGTGCGCTGGTATCTATGGCCGTGATAAGAGATCGGCGACATTGAAGAGCGGGCACCTCACTGGGTGACTAGGTAATGGCCATGCGAGGTCCAATATGTATGCCCATAGCCCAAGGTGAGATACGAGTCGGATGACCGTCTAGACTCTCCGCGCAATCCTCTTGATCCACCGCCCATTAACGACGAGAGACATTTTTGATGCCACCGACGAGGAGCTGTCAACCAATGAGCAGGACCCTCGGGTGGTGGTAGTTCAGTATCGCGACAGAAATGGAGCGGTGGGCACGAGAACGGAGAGTGGGTGCGAATAAGTTCGACGAGTGGGTGGCGACGATGGGTGGAGGAAACGATGGGTTGCGACGGAATGGCGAGGGGGGCGATAGCGATGGCTTATCGACTCGGATGATGGAGAGAGGAAGCTGTTGATATAGAAAGGGTAGGGGAGATTGAGGGATCCGTTGACATGCCCGAAGAAGAGTAGCGTTGTGTCTGCAGTGGTAGTGGTCGTAGTCATCAAGAGAAGGACGCGTGGGACCGTGCGCATAAGAATCGAAGCCAGACGGACACTCGGCCTGGAAATTGATGTGCTAAAATCAAATGTAAATGTTCGGCGTCCTCGGCGTCCTCCTCCTGTGCAGACGAGTTCCTCCTCTCGCATGAAGGACCGACCGACTCCATCGTGCGCTCGTAGAGTATTCCGGATCCTCCTCTCTTATTACCTGATATAAATCCTTTCCCATATATGGCACATTCAACAAGTCAAACTACCACGAGACCCCACCAAATTCCAACTTCTCTCGAGTCCAAAGATGTCGTCAAAGTGGGGGCAACTACTCTGTCATGCATCGACATGCTGGGCTGATCAGAATGAATGTATCACTTGTCACCAGAAGGGCGTTCGCCCCTTCCCCTTCGACCTAACGTTAGTTGTTGATCCAACATCACCACGAGTAAGTAAATTCCGTTTTACCTAGGTCCTGTTATATCGTCTCTTCACCTCTTACACTCGGAGGGCGTCCGTAGGCAATTTTAAGCTTCAAGCTAGAAGGAATTGACGTGGGATCTGGCCAGACAAGTTGGAACTGGAATAGGTGGCAAAAATAACGCAGACAAGTTCACGTGGTCGCATTGTCAAAGTGTCCATTAGTAGAGTATCTTAGTAGACAAGCGAGTAGATCTGGAGCGGAAACACCTCGTCATGTCATTTTCATTTCCCTGAGCAAGGAGGGAGTCACGATTGGATGCACGAGAGAACGCGTAAAGACGTCGACAGCAAGAAACGCTTAGAATTAGCGGTGACCGTTCCTGAAATCATGCCCACAGCACAGCACAGCGCAATGACAAGACAGCAACACGTCCACGCCGACCGTCGTCATGTACATATCCCAGTAGACGAACGAATGAGAACACTAAGACTGGAAACATGTGCAAAGTCTCTGCTCTGCAGGAGACAGCCGGAGAAATTGTATTCAGGGTGCATCGAGTTAGATGGCTAGTACCAGCGCTGCAGCAGAGCAGATACACGGAGCGAAATTTAAGCCAATGATAAATTTGGAGTCCAACGAACGAGGCGAGTGGAAGTACGCTAGGCAATATTCCAGCGAAAAATCCAAATGGTATCCGAAAGAGGAGGTATAAGCGCAGAATATGGTCGGTCGGACTAAACTCATGGTAAAACTACCTGCTACGAGACACAAGGCCCAAAATAGGTTGCAGTCCAACCCTTTTGATAACAAAGATGTTTACCTGATGGATGGCATAAACCATAACCACCGCCAGAAACCAAAAGGAAACTCACCAGGACACTCAGCCGTACCCCCGACTCTCGTGCCAGACGCACGAACCGACAGATAAATCAGAAGAAAAAGAAACAGTTCTCCCATTCTCGGCATTCGAGAGGGACCCAAAAGAGTGAGTGACGCTGAATGACACCGCGCCTCAGCGTCAGCATCAGCATCAACACTCTCGGCCCTCCACTCCGAAATTGAGCACTGGGATCGGTGTATTCAACACTTAAGAAGCACAACGTAGAAAGGCCCTCCACACCGAGCGATCTCAACGATCCACTGCCTTGCTACGAGAACATCTCATCATCCAACACTAGCGTAGGCCACACTGTTCAGAAACGGACGAGCGCGTGGCAAGAACGTCTAGTGGTACGTAAAGCGTCCCAGCAGCGATGGAGCAGTGGATGAGAGAACGGGGTGCGGTTGAACGAGCGAGCGGGTGGATGAAGACGGCGGAAGGGGTAAAGGATGGGATGGGGCAGCGATATTCTATTGATAGGGATCTAGGACAGTGCGCCTCCGAGAAGCTGAAGGAGGAAGGAGGGACGTGTCCATGATAATATATCATATCGAGAGCGAGGTTAATGACGACGATGACGGAGTGCAAGTGAGGAACGAACAGCACGCACTGATAGTACCGTAGCCACGAAAGAGCAAGAGAAAACATTCCGTGTCGCGAGCAGATTCAGAGCGTCGAATCTCCATCTTCAGGGCTAAGAGTTCCGGCTTGATTAGCAGGTAACGCGATGAGAAGTGAGAGGTCAAGACTTCGTGTTGCACCGGTATTGCCCCTGGCCCTCTAATTGAAAGAAAGACTGGCAATATTCGTCCCAACGGCACGATCTGCTCACCGTAGGGGCATGCACGCGAACCTCTGCAGACTCAATACTGAATTCGCGCAAATGGTGCATCCAGAACGCCGATGCACACTGAATAAGAGCAGTGACACGTCGAGTGTTAATCCTGTAAATAATTTCTGTGTATCAGTTAAGAGTGCTGGTGAATCTAAATCACCAACCGTGGTCGACACTGATAAGAAGCGACCAGGCCCTGCGGCTGAATGTGACGCGTGCCAACGATGACTTTGATAGGTCCAGCCAAGACTACAGCAGCGCTGTAGGTGCCTTCGCGGCACACACTCAGCCGTACCAGGGTTTATGGGGGAAACAGACAATAAACAGAGAACGAGGTCGACACAGGGAGGAAGATCCACAAGGCGTTCCTTCAGTGCAGGGCGGATCGTTTCCCACTATCCTATTCTGACCATCTCGTAATCGTTTGATGACCTTCCGTGTCAACGAACGAGAGGATGAAGCCTGGAAAGAAGGACCTCGTATTCACTCTGCGCGATAGGGGGGCCCCAGCAGAATGAAAGAATGGTGTAGGAGTTGTCGAGCGAGAGGTTGAAGAGTACGCCGAGGAATGGGTTGTCTGTCCTCCGCGTTCTGTGCGAATAGGGATTAATCCGGATGACAAGCGGTATGAGTTAGAGAAAAAATGGCCGGGGATTTGCGAAAACCTTCCTCGTTACATATATCTGACTCCATACGATGCCAACCACCCACTACTCCAGGTAACCTACAGGAAGGATCAGCGCGATGAATCGCACAAAAGCCAACGGACAAGGCCCCGGTTTGATTACCCCGCTGGGTTCTGTGGGTGTCCTGGAGCAGGGGGACATTGCGTGCTCGCCCAATCGATGGTGGATGGGGTGGATAAACGAGATCGACGGAGAAGAGTATCCTCCACGCCCATCGAGACTCGAAGGTGGAAAAGGAGTAGGCGCTGATTCGCCACGTCCCTTTCGTCATGAAACGACAGTGAGAGAAACCGTGTCGAGGAGGACGTCGACGTACCAGAGTCCCAAGTGTCCCGACCAGGCCGACGCGATCCTTGCGATCTCAATCATCCACTGCTGTCTTCCAAGGGACTGCCAACATCAACGAGAGATGGGAGATGGCAAACCATGCGCAGACCTCTGATCGGTGAGATTGATCGCCTATAGATGAGCAGTGGTGGGCGGAACACGGGACGGAAATAGAGGATCGAGGGGGGCGAGAGGGTGGTTCAGGTATGTCCAGGGAAAATGGATGGCCCCGGGTGTTGACGCGGACGTATTTCTGGGACTAGAGAAAGGGCAGCATCGGCGACCGTCGTGGTTGTGGTGAAGAGGTGAGGTGAGGAATACCCGGCATGGTCCATTTCTGAACACCGGGGTTCGAGACTACTCCAGGGGATTTCCCTGCACCCTCGTCTCGCCCCGTTCACCTCTCTTTGACGAGCTATCCATGTTTCAGGACGTCTATCTCCGATACAGTACACGGGTTGTAGGTGGGCTAAATATATAGAGAATGTATTCAAAATTACTTACTTGCTCGCTTCCCATCGCGCTCGGCGAATTATAGGTAGGCGCTTAAACCAGTGTTCGTCTATTAGTACACGATAGGGTGTCTGTCATACAAGCTAAGGACCTCATACGCATGTCGTGCCACTCTGTTGATGGCTTCCCGTGATGCTACCAGCTTTTTCAGTATCTCGACTAATCCCCCTCTTTCTTCAAGTATCCCATGATCTATTATTTGAATATCCTCAAAGAATCTCTTGCCCAAATCCTTGAGTTCATGCAAGCCCTCACATTGCAGTAACGCGTGCTCGGGAGTTTCCACGTGCACTCTGCAGAGACGACATAGGCGTTGATCTCTCGGGACTGGGGGTCGAATCCACCGCATTCTCTCGATTGCGAGACAATGGCATGATAGGAGTAGGCGAGTGATCGCCTTCCGGTGTTCGTGGATGTGGACGTCAAGATAATGTCTAAAGTATAAGGTCCTCTGCTCTAACTTCACGATCGCCGTACGTGTGGCGAGCGAGGTGACTGGTTCCCTGCGCCCTATAAGAAGATAAGCCTTGGGTGAACTATCCACAACCTGTTGAATATGGTCTTTCATTCCTTTCACCACTGCCTCGCTCACTTGTTGCACCGATTGCACCGATAGGTCATTAAGATCGAGGGGTTGAGTGAGATGGAAGGGAAGCTTGGGTGTGTGGGATAATTGGAGCCAAGGGTAGCTTCGGTCCGTCAAGGTCCGTCACCTGTGTGCTAAAATTAGATGCCGGACGATTCCGAGGAGCGCTTGGCGTCGTTCACTCGCTCGTTCGCTCGTTCCGCTTTCCTCGTTCTGCTACTGACGATTCGACGACGGCCAGCCTCTGCAGACCGGGCTCCCACTCTTGCACACCTGATTCTGACTGAGCGATGTGATCTAGCACTCAGCTCGACAACAGCCACGAATCACCGCGCTGCAGATGCCTCAGGTTGTACAATATCGACATAGGGGATCAAGTGGGGGAGATGGCGAGACTTCGATGGCGCGGTTGCTGGAGGAGATCTGTTCAGGCATATAAAGAGAGCTGGAGACCCTGCTAATACTCAAAGGTGCGCCTTACATCACGTTCCTCATCCTTCTCGTCCTTCTCCCGCTGTCCTTTCTACCTTAGTCGATCCGACTCTGAGCTGTATGGTGTGTTCGTCATTTGGCCCAGGTGGTACTTGCCTGCAAGATTGAATACTATATTGAAGGACGAGTTGAGCGAGAGCATCCGTGTACCAGTTCCCAGATAGAACTTTCGTTCTGAGAATATAAGCATGTTCTAAGCTCTCGAGGATGGTGGGAGAGGCGACTCGGCCTGGGGCTCCTTTGCAGGGGCACGGGCAATGGGATAAGGTAAGGCTCGTGCAATATGTCGCGGAGCGAGGAACGTGAACTGAATTTTACGTTTGTTCGATCCGAAGACCTGCAGCTACGATGGTAACATTATACGTACCAAACACGAAGAGGGGAAATGGACGATAAACAGACAGAAGTTCCTGGTTATTCCGCACGGTATCGCCTGAGAGCGCAGAGATGGACAAATGGTACATAATATCCAACCTCATCGTCGAGACGAGAATCCTCTGTAAGACAAGTCCGAGACCGAGAACGCTTCGTACACAATTGGAAGTGGGATAATTAAAGTTCAAGGCTATAAAATCAGAAGTATTATGCTGAGTGTCGAATCGACGATTGGGGCTGCCGCTGTTGGCACACGTCCTTCGCAGCAGTGAATGAAAGTAATTACAGCAGTGCTAATAATATAATCCATCACATTCGACTGAGGGAAGTAAGGAACAACTTGCCAAGATACTGTAGCCCTATTCTATCCCAGACTCCAGCCTAGCCCGCCACGAACAGGAAAATAAACAGAAATTCCTTTAATTTTGCCCTAGTCGCACTCCCTCTTACTCCATAGCTCATTATACTCATCAGCCAAGATCGAAACTCGCGACGCAAGGCCTCACCCCGCCCTCCCCGCCCTCTCCCCTACTCGATCACCGCTCCGTCATATCAGGACGAGGAAATGACGTACATAACACCAACGAGCGACGCGTCGTCAACAACGAGCAGGACGTACCTGTGGTGGTATATACTCTATCCCGACCTCGATGGGGCGGTGGATAGGAGGGAGAATGGAGAACGGAGTGGGTTGGATTGCGTTGGATGGGCGGATGGGATGGGGGGCGGATGGGATGGGAGGGGAGGACGAAATGCGACCGAAGGAGGTCATGATAAGCTCAAGGAAACGGGACTTGCTCTACGTACAGAGATATCGTGATCGACGTTCGATGACTCACAAGACTCGAAATGCCACTGAAACCAGCGCGGGGATGTCATACAACGTCAGGGAAGAGAAGATGCACAAAGGCGCGCCGTCTATGCACAGGTATGGACCTCCTCGCCTCGCGATCTCGATCACCCACTGCTTCGCTCGACTACGAGTACACACCAGGGGAAAATGTAGGCGACACACTGGCACGGAGAGCCCAGTAACGACAGATGAGCGTAGCCTTCGTTTGGTGGTAGACATCCCCGGCTGTTAAAGCAGTGGATGGGGATATTTGGAGATTGGGCAGAGTATGATGAAGTGGATCGGAGGAGAGGTATCCATACGTTGGACGAGGAGGGAAGGCATGGCGAAATTTCTGGATCGAAAAAGCAAACATACTTAGCGGCGGTCCAAAACCTTAAGGCTACGATCCAGCCAGGCGTGGAGTTGACAAAGTGCGGAAATGTTCCCTCGGAGCGCAGCGCGACGCGAACAGATCCGCCAAACCTGACCGTCTCATTATCGTTGATATAAGTGAACGAATGAGAAGACCGTGGCTGGAGATGATCGTCCGAACTTCGCTCTGCGTGAGAAGGGAGCACCAACGGATGAAGGGGGGATGTAGGACGTGTCGCATCGCAGACGAGGACAATCTAGGTGACGAACAAGCGATGGTGGAGGACACGGGAGAGAGAGGGGCGATCCGAGGAGCACGGTGGAAAATTGGTCGTTTGTTCTCCACGTTCCGTACTTAAGACAAGGGATCAACCGAGGCAAAAAGACGACGACGTACAAAAGCCAAACGCCGTCCTGAATCACAGATCCGACGCGATCAACCCCATGACGGTCGCCCACCCACTGCTACGCGGAAAAAACGATATGAACCAGCAAGGGGCAGCCCATCGACAAATGATGAGCGGGGCCCGCGTTTGGTGCTGGTGTCTACGCCTGTCGCGGAACAGTGGGTGGGCGTTGTCGCTTGACTGTCAGTCGAATGGACGGAGAAGCCGCGAGCATGGATTGACCGAGAGGAGTGAGGAAGGGGAATGCCTTCCAGATGTTGACGTGCGGGTAGGATAATCGGAACACAACGCCAGCGCGAGTCCTAGAGACTTCGTGCTCACTGAGAGATTCGAAAAGAGAAGAGAAGAGTTAGCCTGGGACGCTAAGTATGTGAAGGACGACGCACGAAAGCCCCCAACTCTGCCCAACTCTGTACACGTATCCGCCGCGATCTACACGATGTCTACCACCCACTTATTTGGGGATTACGGAGACGAACGAGCCCACTGGCAAACAATGAACGGGGCACACGTTTGGTGCTGGTGACCATCCAATCACGAAACAGTGGGTGGGTCGTGAGCGGGGTTGAATGGAGAGGAGGTACCGTCCCGATAAGGCCGAGGGGAAGGAAGGTCTCCAGGTGTCGTCACATAGATAGGATGACTGCGAAGGTAGCGTCGGAGGGAGGGCAGGAGGAAGTCGTTGTAGTCCTAGTCACCTGCAGACGGACACTTCGCCCGGCCGATAACGTGTTAAAATTAAATATCCGACGATTCCGAGGAATGCTTTCCATCTCACTGCCCCACCGGTCTTGACGCGCACAGTCAGGCTATCCATGCCTTATTCTGCACGAGCGAGTGCGTCGTTTGCCCAGAATCTACTTTTATCTAGACGCTGCGCTAGGTCAAAACTCGAACGTCCTCTGCAGCTCCCTTGCACATCTCGAACTTGAAGACTTGTGGATTGGATGAACGGCGACAGGGGACGCGAGTTGCATAGCATGAATTAGGAATTGGATGGGGTATGGGTACGAGTAATCGATGGAGAAGAGGGGATGGATGCGAGGACGTAGCCTGAGCGCTGAGCGCTGAGCAACGAAAAGTGAGCTTTCTATTTCGTTCCACCATCTGACGCCCTCATTCCCATCCTTCTCAGCCCATCTCACGCCCGCCCTCTCCGCATAGACACCCTTCCTCATCTGTCCGCAAAAACCAACGCCTTCCCCAGACTCCGTCCAAGACATTCCCATAGAACCTCGTCTCGTGCATCCCCCATGCTACTTCCACCACACAACTCGCGTCTGCATGCCTCCGTCTCCATCGCCGTCCGTCACGCCGCCGCGGCCCATTACACACTCCCCACTGCACAGTCCTCTCAGCTATCTCACGTCGACCGCCACGAATGGACTACCGGACCCTCTATACACCCCGTTCCCGTGGACGCAGCTACCTCACGCGCAACTCTTTCGTCCTCGTTTCAATCAACAGCACCCATACTCGAACATGTTCAAGTGTTATTACACGGAATGAGCATGCCTTCCGGAGCCGACCTCTCGAACGATCTCGATCTCTCGTGTCCTACGAGCCTTCTTGACCCTGTGCTCTTTCCTTACCTCCCTCCACTGATCGACTCAAATGTGCTTCCCCCCCCGTCGACACACAGTGTTTCCTTACACCCACGTAAACGCGTTCTTCCCAACGACAAGTTACAACACTTTATATAGGTGTCTGAGCTCTCAAACGCGTCATCCATCTTCAACTACTGCAGGTAGCTATCGTATCGGATCTCGATATGCCTTCCTTCTTCCCGGATCGTAGTTCAACATCTTCTTTTTCGTAGGTACCCACGCTACGTCTGCCTTATGTCAAAGAGAAAGGGCCTGCCTTCCCACATTTAATTTCTAGAAACCGATTTCGCTGCTAGAGGAGTGGCGTAAGCGCACTATTCCAGTATCAAAACTAGGTTCGAATACCGGGATTCGTGGCGGAATTGTGAGACTCGAAGTTATCGTCCTCGCCTCGTCGATGAGCTTTAAGTCCGGACGCCGTAACCACGTTGGTCCCATCCTTAGGACAGTATTAGTCATTGAAACAGCAGGATACGATGGGCGTACGCCCGTAGGACCTAAATCAATTTGGACGTCGTGTGGTGGATAGAAGAGGTAGGTCGAGGAGGGCAACAAGCGCGAAATAGCGTTTTCCCGCAAATTCTCAACTTAATTCGCTATATATGCAGCTCATCGAACCGTACTTATACTCTGCAGTATACTGGTTCGGACGGCGTCTACGCTCTACGACTCTTTACTTCACGAAATGGACGGCGAAGCGGGAAGCACAATCCTTACAGCACCGCCGAAGGGCACAGAGCAAGAGCGAAAGGAGTTCCGCATCCCAGCCAGTCATTTCGCTGTTGTTTGTCTGGACAGACACGCGGGATGATAAGCCTGGAAAAGTACGTCTTGCTCCTGCTCTGTGCGAGCGGCCGCGACCAGGAAGATGCAGAGAGAAGATGGAAAGTTATCTGTGGGAAGAAAACCGTAGGCACACATATCGCCACCCGGGAGGTCGTAGACAACCGAACGCATCCAAGCCAATCGTCTCGCCGTCTTTTGCAGAAATCGACATGCGAGAAGGCGATTGCTGGAAAGTGAGCGTCTACCTTCACTCTGCGCTCGATGGCGGCGAAAATGATAGACAAAAGAGAGGGAGAGCAGGATGGGTACGGGGCCCAAGTGGATCTTCGTCATTTCCCTATATTCATGAAGTATCACATCAAGACACCATGTCGAGGAGCACGTACTCGAGTACGCAAGTCCCATGTGTCCAGCCGACCTTACCCCCGATCCTCCGACTCCGGCCGGCAGAGGACAGCGGCCACGAACAGAAGGATGAGAGGAGTTGACTTGTTTTTCAATTATGCGTGTGCGAAAGAGATCGAGGAGCTGGGAAATCAACGACGTGCAGGAGCGTCAGCGCTCGCGCCTTCGTTGACCGTTGACCCCAAATTAAATTTGAACACTGAGATCTATCACGGAATCAGGAACGGGGTACGGTATCTCGACACCGACCCTCCTCAAAAATTTCGTCCAAACCGTACGCTAGAGACGCCTCTCACCGAGCTCCGAGCCTCGAAAAGAGCCGATTGCACAACCTCGACAGAATGCAAAGTACACCTCTACAGTACCCCCAAAGAGCGCAGAGTAACACACCCGGTCCTTTATCAAAGCCGATAGCCTCGACATCGTTTGTACACGAGTACATGAACGAGCGAGCAGGTCAGGTCAGGTTTGGAAAACCGGAGCTTGCCACCAGTTTGCGCGCGTGGGGGTTTATGAAGAGGAGTCCGCATGAAGAGCGGGCTACCGATGAGGATGGGTGGGCACACATCGCTGCCTGAGAACGCAGAGAAATCGCTAAAAACGATATCCACCCAAGACGGTTGACGCGCGAGTAGATCAGGGGTGGAAGGCATCTGGTGCTCGCTCTGCGTGGTACGGCGGCGGACGCGGGCTGCTGGAGACGTGGGATCTGGTAGGTCACTCGCAAGAGGTCTCTCTTATGTTGCCCGCGATGACGAGTCGTGCGGAGAGCAAGAGACAGGCTATGTATTCGCTGTTCACTAAATAGTTAAGTAACAATAGCCCGAGATAACAGGGAAAGACGTACAGAAGCGCCGCACCTCCATACTCAACACTAATCGCACGTCTCGACCGCCCAGTGCCCTTACCCATGTTGGTCCACAGCTGTCTTGTAGCACCAACAAGGTGCGATCCACCAACAACCGAGTGCGCTGGCATCTACGGCAGTGACGAGAGAACGGCAAGATTGAAGAGCGAGCACAGCGCCATGCTGGGTGATGCTCACTCAAGATCCACTATACCCGCAAGCCCACAGTGAGACACGACTCGGAGACGGTCGACACTCTCCGCACAATCCTCCTGACCCACCGCTCAATTGACGTTCACAAACGTCTGTTGGACACCACATGGACCACCGAGGAGCCGTCGACCGATGAGCAGGACACATGTGGTGGTAGTTCGGTATCGCGACAGCAATGGAGCGGTGGACGCGAGAACAGAGAGTGAGAGCGAATAAGTTCGACGAGTGGGTGGCGCCGATGGTGGGGGGAAAAGATGGGATGGCGAAGGGCTTAGGGTTATCGATTATCGATGACAGAGAGGAGCTCCGAGGACGAAGCCTGGATGATGCTGATGGATCAAAGATATGATGGCTGAGGGAGGCGATAGCATGCTTGATAAAGGCCAAGGAAGCGCTATAGAGCCGCGTCTGCAGTGGTAGTGGTCGTAGTCGTCGAGAGAGGGACGTGTGGGACGTGCCCGCAAGAATCGAAGCCATACGGACACTCGGCCCGGAACTCGATGTGCTAAATTTAAATGCTCGGCGTTCTCGGCGTGCACCTCCTGCACAGACGAGTCCCTCCTCTCGCACGAAGGACCGACCCACTGCATCGTGCACTCCTAGCCTGCTCTAGCGATGCTTCTCAACCGCCGATATCGGTGCGGTGCTGAAATATGTCCACCAAAAGCAGGCAACCCTGTTCCTTCCCTCGAGGTATGGTCTCCGGCCTCATCCAATTCACCTGCCCTGTTGGCGTTGGATCCTCCTATCATATTACTCTGTATGAGCCCTTTCCCCTGTACATGCTGGGGGCATTCAACAAGTCAAATTCCTCCAGAATTTTACCACGAGATCCTTCCGAATCACGATGTTCTTGCTTTCCCCTTTGACCTATCGTTAGTCGTTAATCCAACATCCCCATGAGTAAGTCCCCTTTTACATCGAACTGTACTTTATACTCAGCGACACACCGGCTTACTTTCCGGCAATGTCTACCCTCTATGACTCTGAACAGAGCGTGTCGAACACGAATCTTTACATAAACATCAAGAAATCGGGGCGGAAGAGGACGGCGAAACGAGGAAGGCACAATCCTTGCAGCACCCCCGAATCGCACAAAGCAATAAAGAGTGGCGCACCACATCCTAGCCAATCGTTTCGCTGTTGTCTACGTCTGAACAGACACGCGAAATGACAGGTCTTGGAAAGCGCATCGTTCTTGCTCTGTGCGAGGAGGTAGCATTAAGAGGGCGTGGAAAGTCGTGTCACAGACGGGAGGATATTTTCGAGGTAGTGGTGAGGTGTGCACATATCGCTGTCTTATGTAGAGTGCATGTATGTGAGTTGACGGGTGAGAAGACGAGGACGAAGCATGCTCCTCGGGAGCGGGTCGAGACGGGGATTCGATGAGATGGGAGAGTGGTGCAGACGACACGGTGGCTCCGAGTACCCTGACTGGATCGTTGGGAGCAGATCCTACCGCCACCCTCAGGCTGGACGTCAAGAAACGGACCACGATAATCGACGAACAGCAGCTCACCAAGATACGAAATCCCATCCCAGACCGTAGTTGACGGCGTGCCGAACAGAAAGACAGGGAAGGAAAGGACCGAATGGTTCTCGTAGAGCCTGAGTACGACACACGATGACCTTGTGGATCCAAGAATCCACCGCTCTTCCCTGTGATTATCATCAACGCCGACAAGGCACACGCCGTCGACTGACAAGCGGGATTCGCCTGGAGGGGTGGTGGGTAGCTCAACAGCGACAGAGCGGTGGATGGGAGGTAGGTCGAACTCCGAAGGCAAATGGACGGTGAGGGCGAAGTACGGGGCAGGAGCAGGATGTCGACTCTGGTCTATTACATACACATATGGTCGGGACAGAGTGAGGATGACGTGCTGGAGATTAGGAACAAACCGCACGAACCGTAGCGTTGGCGGAGCAAGCGGAATGGAAGTCCTTGCTTTCTTGACTGCATCGAATCGCACAAAATAGTACCCGGGGAATCAGGGTGGCGAAACGTTGGCTAGTGCGAGGATAACTATGTCATATCAAAGGTTTACGAAGGGCGAAGACAACACAGAGAGATGAACGGGGTCGACGCAGGGAGGAAGATCCACAAGGTGTTCCCTCAGCGCAGAACGGAGTCGTGATTCCAATATCCCATTCTGACAGTCTTGTAATCAACGAAGGAGAGGATCAAACCTGGAAGAAGAACCTCGTCTTTGCTCTGTGCGAGTGGATCGAAAGGAATGGTGTAGGACGTGTCGAGTGAGAGATTGAAGAGTACGCCGAGGAATGGGTCGTCCATCCTCCGCGTTCTGTGCGAATAGGGAAGAATCGGGATGACAAGCGGTATGAGTTAGAGAAAAAATGGCTGGGGATTTGCGAAAACCTTCCTCGTTATATATATCCGACTCCATACGATGCCAACCACCCACTGCTCCATGAAACCTACAGGAAAGATCAGCGCGATGAATCGCACGAAAGCCAATGGACGAGGCCCAGGTTTGATTATCCTGCTGGATTCTATAGGTGCCACGGAGCAGTGGGGGAACCTAAAACGTAGTGCGCTCGCTCAATCAATGGTGAATGGGCGGATAGAAGAGATCGACGGAGAAGAGGTATTCCCCACGCCCATCGAGACTTGAATGTGCGAGAAGAGTAGGCGCTGAGCGCTGATTTCCCAACAGCCCTTTCGTCACGAAACAAACGACACTGAGAAAAACCGTGTCGAGGAGGACGTCGACGTACCAGAGTCCCAAACGTCCCGACCAGGCCGACGTGATCCTCACGATATCAACTGCCTTCTCTCTACATCAACGAGAGACGGGCAATGGACAACCCATGCGCAGACCTCTGATCGATAGATTGATCGCCTTATGGATGAGCAGTGGTGCGCAGAACACGGGACGGCGATGGGGGATCGAGGGAGGCGAGAGAGGGGTTCAGAAGAGTTCGAAGAGAAAGGACGGCTCTCCAAATGTTGGCGTATTGCCGGGATGAGAGGAAAGGTGGCATCTTTGTAACCGTCGTGGTTGTGGTGAAGAGGTGTGTGGGATAATTGCAGCGAAAGGTAAGGGCCGTCGCAGGTGTGCCAAAAATAAATGTCGGACGATTCCGGGGGTGCTTGGCGTTGTTCGTTCACTCGTTCGTTTCCCTTTCCTCGTTCTGCTACTTGACGGCCAACCTTCGCAGACCAGGCTCCCACTCTCGCATACCTGATTCTAAATGAGCGACGTAATCTGGCACTCAGCTCGACAACAGTCACGAATCGACGTGCTGCAGATGCCTCACGTTGTACAATATCGACATCGCTTACCGGGGGATCGAGTGGGGGAGATGGCGAGGCTTCGATGGCGCGGTTGCTGGAGGAGATCTGTTCAGACATATAAAGAGAGCTGGAGACCCTGCTAATACTCAAAGGTGCGCCTTACATCACGTTCCTCATCCTTCTCGTCCTTCTCCCGCTGTCCTTTCTGCTTCAGCCGATCCGCCTCCGAGTGTGGCCTCCGTTCGCGTCTCCTGCGCTCAGTCTTCTTGCCGCTCTCTGGCAATGTACTTGTGCTCTTCATTCTCGGTCTATTTCACACTCAAGAAGCTCCGTGGGACCAGTAGGAGGGGCGGTGAACCCACCTGACCCATGACTGATCAGCGTTTTCCGGGCCTCGTATCCGACCGACCGCTTTCTTGACTTCCTACCGTCAATCGTCGCTTCGGGCTCCTCCGCCTGCTGAGCGCCGAGCTCCCATTCTATTCTCATCCCTCCTTTCCTACCCCTGCTCAAGTTGCCCTACGTTTCTCGAATACTTCGACGACGAGCACTTCGGAGTCCCACCCGATGTGTTTACCACAGCCCAGCGCAGATCCAGCACGAGTACTGTCTCTGCCATGAGACGGAGATGCGTACGCGTACCCACAACCGAGCCCGTAGCTAGGGTGGTCGCCTGGGACGGCACTCAGCGGGCGTTCGTCCTTTACGCACAACGTGTACGTATCGACACTGACATCTGCACTGCGAACAGGTACACGTGTTTTGACCCCCCCCCGTCATTTCAGCGTTTTCGTCCTGTCAAATTCGCTCATGCTATGACGCTTGTTCAGGGTATTTATATGCGCTCTCGAATGACCGGCCTCTACGCACGTCTCGGTGTGCCCTTTTGGGGTAAGTCTAGCATCTGCGCTCATCCCGCTTTTTCGTGTCGTTCTTTCGTGTCGTGTAGGAAAGGATGTTTGTGGTTTATTCTCTCTATGGTATTCCAAAAGAATCATGCGGCCTGATGTACCTTTTGATTTCATTTATTGATATATTATTCCATGAAAGGCTAACGTTATTGCTGAAGACTAGTCATCAAAAAGTAAAGAACGAGCGAGTAGGACTTCAACGAGAGAAGGGATGAAGATGACAAGACAACGATGCTGGTGCCGTTGACAGGGTCTCTAGCCGGGTGTCGTAGAATGGGCACGGGGCACGGCGGACGCACGGCACAGGATCATGAGCTCATTGACACTCGACACCGCGCTCCACTCCTCCAGTATCTCCCCTCCTCGCACCAGTTCCCCGATAGAGTTCAGTTCATTCTGAGAATTCAAGCATGTTGAGGATGATGGGAGAGGCGACTCGGGCTCCTTGACACGAGCACGAGCAATGGGATGAGATAAAGCTCATGCAATACGTCGCAGAAGAACGTAGACTTCATGCTTGTTCGATCCGAGGACCTACAGCTACGATAGCAACATTAGAGTACACGTACCAAAAACGGAGAGGGGGAAGGAAGGAACGATAAAGCGACAGAGGCTCCTGAATCACCAACACGGAATGGCCAAGAGCGCAGAGGGAAGGCGAGTCCCCAATGTCTAACGTTATCGCCTCACAGTCATTCAACAAGATGGACGTGTGAGATGATAATGTCTGGAAAAGTGCGCCTACCCTCCTCTCTGCGCAGGAAGGCGGTCTCCATAGGATCGAAGGTGGAAAGGCGTCCATCCGAGAAAAACGGAGCACCAGCCGAGAGTGAAAAGCAGAGACCAGGCAGGCCGTGTCTATGTACATCCAGATCCAGGCTGATCGTTGCACAATCACATCCCGGTACAACGAGCGAACCAATCAGGATGGCAAACACGCCTCCGGTCTTCGCTCTGGGCAGGCTGAATATTCCCTCGGGGATGTCCTTGGGCTCATGAGAGTGGGTGGAGGTGGGTAGAACTCGCTATATCACAGACCGGACAAATTTTATTTCAAACTTGTCCTGCGCATCGTGTATTTGGTGGAACAAGAAATGCAGACTCAAGTTTGCTGTTCGTTCGATGGATGCGATGGATGAACTATGTTGAGGAAGAAGAGGGAAAAGAATGAGAGGACGACGAACCGGCGAAGGCCGACCCTATACAACATTGCCCAAGAGTGCACAGAAACAAAGAGAAAACGACGCAGCATTTATCCAACCTCACATCCTGCGATCGTCTAACCGAACAGACGCGGGAGATGGTCAGGATTGGAAACAGGCGCCTCTCCGTCTCTCTGTGCGAGGACGCGGTATGGATAGGGGCCAGAGAATAGGGAAAGGAATCTACTAAATGAAAAGCCTCAGTTCAATGCCGACTCAATTCGGAAACACAGAGAAAGAACAACAGAGAGATTGCCTACCCGAGCCGATCATTCAACCATGTCGACGAGCGAGCAGAGCAAGACTGGTCTAAGAAACGAGTGTCGGGTACTCGCTCTGTGCATAATGGTGGCGGAGTTAGGCTGGCGGGGACCGGGAGGGTCGTTCCCTGGCAGGATGGTTCGGTAGGCGGACACGAACGCCTGGGCAACAGCAGGAGGAATTGGAAACTGCAAGTCCAGCTCTGACGCAAACCGCGCGATCGCGATAACCACTGCTTCACCACGAGTTGCAAGCTTTCAATAACCAGCGAGGGGCGATCAATTGATTCACCGACAATCAATCCGGCCTCGCAGGTGCGTAGGGCTGTAGTAGAGCAGTGGGTTGGAGAACGGGGCGGGGGCATCGTACGGGCGTGTAGTGAGAGTGGGCATGGAGTAGGATGGGATGGGTGCCGCAATGAGGGATCGATAAGATGGATCTGATAAGGATGAACGTCGGGAGATGTGGAGGCAGTGACCAGAGTGCGAGGTTCTGTGTAGTGCTGGGAGGTTGGGGTGGCTAGGTCAAGACAGGTAGGGATGGGTACCTGCATGGATGGAGGAAGAGCAAGAGGTAGAATCCAGATGGATCGTGGTCGACCCGTCCTCATCATCATTGCCAGCGACCTTATCTTATCTCATTGCCTGCACTCAGGCCGACGAGCCCGCATTGGCTCCGCGAGACTCACGTCCACTTGTGGCGAGAATATTTCCTGGATATCTCCAACCCCAAACTTGAAATTCAGTAGGTGATGATAAATATGAGCACTCTCAGTCTCAATTACTCCCGCCCAGTAAGGCCAACTCTCGCCGCTACTAGTACTGGAATTGCCGAATTGTCGCCAGGTGCAGGGCTTGAACGTGGAACTCGCGACCACCGTACAAATTAGAGTAGAAATACAGCCCTGCGTTCTGATATCAGCAGAATGTCTCTCCTCATTTCCCGGCATCCCTCAAGATGTTGTCAGAAAGAGCACATATGGGTCGTTGCCCAAGGTTCAAATAGCAAGCTACAAGCAATAGCGAGAGCAACGCGAGCACCGTGCCTTGTGCACCCCACACATCACGTCGTCCACAAATCATTTCACACATAATACCCCCACCAAACAGACGTGCTCAGCACCGCAATATTTTAGGGTGAGCTAATGCGCCACTTTGGTATTTGTCGCATGAAGTGGATTTGGGGAAGACTGAAGGAGCGGTGGTGCGGCAGACGAGTATTGCTCCGTCCGGCTGTTATCAATCCCTCTCTGGAGCAGGGCGCAGCGGGATAGGGTCAGGGGATGGTGTCTTACTCGCCCTCCTCAGGATTCAACGCGAAGCCTTCAAGCTCGGGGCAGGAGGAAATAAGCAAGTCCAATACCAAGGAGTCCACGACGGTCCGATGAGTTGACGATCCACGTAGTATCAATGCCAAACGAATGTGCTTAGATCAACGACCTAACACAATCGGTTTGGCAGTAACCTCATCGAGCAGCGTCGTGGAGTCGGCTGTGGTCTGGGCGGCGTCTAGGGGTCGGGTGAAGTCGATGGACGGGGTTAGACCTATCTGAAGAGAGGAAGGGGTCAGAGAAAGAATGAAGAAAGGAAAGTGCGAGACGTGTCGTCGATGGATTTGAGGTGGAGAGCGTTAAGGCGAATTATTAATTTGCTCGAACTATGGCAGCTCTGGGACAGAAAGCAGACTCCACAAAGTTGGAAAGGGATGTTGCCATTGAAGGAGGATCCATGCGGCACCGCCTTAGCGTGCAGAGGATGAATAGTGAAAGCAGATCCACACCGATCGTCTCACCATTGTGAATCCCAAAGGACACGGATGAGATGATTCAGACCGGCAATGAGCTTCTGTCTTTCGCTCTGCGCGGATGGGGTCACCAGTTGGATGTATGGCAAACATGGAAAGTCGTGGATCCACGGAGTAAGCCGATCACGTCCTAACAACGACGATCGAAAGCGCAGAGCAAAAACTGCCAAACAGGGCTGATTATCCGAGCCCATCGTCTTGTAGTTGTTCATCGAGTTCAGAGTAGGCACGGAAAGCCGCGTCTTGTCATTGCTCTATGCAAGAAGGTGCGTGGTACAGCAAGAACTGAGAGTTGCTCCTTAGCAAGAAGAGACCAGCGGCGAAATAGATAGGAAAATGGTCGAAGGAGGAGAATGATGGTCTGGGGAGAGCAGGATGTGCATGCCTCATCCGTTCCTCTCCCAAGCTCGCCACTGGAAAACCAAAAGCACTGGCATACGTGGGATGCTCGATCGTCGCCATTCACCTATAGTCGATGAATCACGATGCAAAAATCTACTCCAGAGACGGCGTACCAAGATCTTCTATGCACAGAGTGGACGCGATCCTCGCGATGTCCGTCACCCACTGATTCCAACGCCGCTCAAGAAGCACCAGTAAGGGGCGATTCACCGACAGAGATAAGCGGCGTGTGGGTTGGGTGTTTGGGAAGGGAATTTGTGGCTGCGTTAAACAGCGGGTGCGCGAAATAGTGGTTGAGTGGACCTGATAAGCAAGAGGAGGAGGGATATCGCCAGGCATTGAAGAGTTCTGGGAAGGACAGTCGTGGTGAAAGATAGAAGGACGCGTGGGCTCGGACAATTGGACCGACTGCTCACGTGCCGCTTATGTACTTCGGACACCTCGGCTTCCCACATCGCAGTCAGAATCCTGCAACTCTTTGCTTCTGCCACTCACGACGACCAATCTGTGCGAACGAATCTTCCAAGCAGGCGTCTACTTCGATGAGGGCGAATATTGCAGATCTTGTATCTGGGCAAGGTCGACGAGCTGGATCCTTCCTACGTCACTCAACATCTATCCATATCCTGCAAACGACCGCTCGCCGACCTCGGCTCTACGATGCTCTTTAGCGAAGCTACTACCAATGTGTCGTGTGTCTCCTGTTGGGAGAAACATATTTCCTTGGTATTCTTATCTGCTAGAGTGACGTCGACGATCACAGGCCAAGGCAGCGTTCCGTCGCCCATTCTCTATGAAACAAAGCTTAACTTTGCTCCTAGAAGTCAGAAACCACTTCCTCGACGTACACCCACTCGTGGTATCGTGCCCCTGCCCGCTGTTCATGAGCCCTCGACATTCCTCACACTCCCGGTTTGGATCCCGTTCGTCCGTCGAAGGGTCTACAGCCGGGTGTTGTCCCTTTGATGGTGCTTGGATCAGCGGACGCAAGGTGCAGGATCACAGGCCCGTTGGCGTGGCGGAGGCTCTCGTCCGCCGTCCTCCTCCCTGTCGTACCCACCCCTCTCACTCGTCCGCCCACTCTCGTCGACTGGTTGACTCCTATTTGCGCGGCGTATCAGGCCCATCCGTGTTCATCCCAGGGTCATGCCCTCGCTCTCGCTCCTGCGCCGATCAGCGATGCTCCGCCCATGCCGAACTTTCCACTGATCTGAGGACGTTTGATTGATGAGGGATAACGTAGAGTCCCTTTGCGACAATGTCTTCATCCCAAAATTGGTGAGTTGTGGCATAGGCGGAACGCACGCACGGCCTAGACCTTCGGTGCACTGGGGACGATGTCTGCACACATTGGCTCTTGCTTCTTCAAAAAGGCATCTTCAGGACGATCGGAGCGTTTGTTGGTACTGCTTGAAGGGGCCGTGCGGGACCATGCATCTCCTCTCATGACTGTTCGCCACCTCGGTACCTCTTTTGTTATCGTCAGATAAGCATGGAATTCTGTTATCTACGCCCTTGTTTCTGACGAAATTATGCCTTATGACCGTCTTTCCTCCGAGTCCCCTCGACACGCAACCTCTACGCTGTGCTCATGCGTATCCGCTGTGGAAGCTTTCGACCGAAGCTCAAACATACGTCTTCAGCTCAGAGTTCGTATAAGTGCATTGCCCTAGCCATATCCTGAGCGTACTGTTACTCGAAAGGTGTACAGAGACAGATGTTTCATGCTAAATGTAAAGCCATATCTGAAGGATAGTTGAGTAAATCCGGTGGCGTGAGGACGAGTGATGAGATAAGATAATCATGGCGCTGATAAGCCAATCGAGGAAGAAGTCGAATCCCACGCGTCCTTTCACCTCTACCACCATGATAATGACGTGTCCTCCCCTATCCTCTACTGTACACTGCGTCGGCATCGTTCCTACTAGCATGGATCCACATTTCATCCCCAGTTCCACCCACTCCACCACTCTTTCGTGGCGTCTTCTCGTCCCCCTACCCACTGCTCCAACATAGCAGCTCCCAAACACCCGATGTGCATCCCCGCCGATCGGCGGTTGGTAGCGTCATTGCAGGTGTTATAGATTATCTCGAGAGTTGTTGTTAGCAGTGGGTGGCCGAGATCGCGAGGATCGTGTCAGATCTAGTTGTGCGGCCTTCGTACGTCTGCAGTCTCGCGAGATTGTTTCTTGACTATCGGGAAATGTCCTCGCCGGGGACCGTTCTCCTCCTTTGACCACTCGCCGTAACCTCTGGCCGACGCCCGCCCACATCGCCACTGATCTCTTCCTGGAGATTAGTCATTTCACAATTCTGCCGTATCCTACACCTCTACTCGCGCGGAGCAAAGACAATATGTGCTTCTCCTGGCCCAATCTGCTCGCTCGTCAATATCGCCGGACGATTGCGGGGCGATGGACTTGGATGTATGTACATATATTCTCTTTTCTCTGCGCCTTCGAGCGTGGTTACGTGTGGATTTGGCCAGGGCGTCAACACCTTTGGGGACCCCACCTCACATAGGTGCATGCTTCCAGACCCAATCATTTCATTTGTTATTCGTGATCATGAGACTATTGGCTTGGTGACATTGTTTCCCTTCCCTCCTCTGTGCTTGAATGTGGTGCTTTTCCTCCTTCGTGGCATAGACTGGCCGTGCGTCCACGTTCCCGCCGCAGATGTCACATCCGACGCACTCTGAGAAAATGGCAGCTTAACCACATCGCTCTTCTCTCAGTCAACATCGATGAACACCGGCACGAGGACAGGCGGGTGATTTCGCTTTCAACAACGTTCTTAACTTACAGCATTGATTTATAGTCCCGCTATCTGACGTTTCGATCCCCATACGACGCATATCAGCACTCCGGCGCCGCCGTTTTGCGCAAATTGAGTCCGCCGAGAGTCGTTCCACGGCGAGCGGACCCTGTGGTTGGGTTGAAGTTTTGTGTTTAGGAAAGAGGATCGAAGAGATGCCGCAGTGCCGAGGTGAAGTTTCTTGTTCTCGTTACTTTCTCATGAAAGACATGCAGACAGGCCGTGCCTCTGAATCATCCTGGTCTTGTCAATGGAGCTTTATATCAACGCCCAATGCTCCTTCTTGGGATGGACCTGTCTCTCCATTCTCCCATTGCGTCTACGGTATGTGCAGCTCGTATACACTCTCCATTCTTGTATGCCTTTTTTACCTTCCCGAATATATCCATCCTTCTTGTCGGTTTTCTCCGCCAAATACCCTGCCCCTTTGTCTGGGCAGTGCATTCCAAGCCGGTTACCTTCGCTTCTCTCACCGCACCGTTGACTCGACTCGAGCTTCTGGTGAGCATACCTTCCTCTCTACCATCGATAGCCCACCGCCATTCCGTTCCGTGCTTACCCCACTCTCCATCCACCCACCCATTCGAGTTCCGGTATTGGGTCTTTTCCTATCCACTGTTCCATCTCAGCCTGAGACTCCCTCACCGCACATTGGCTCCGTTAGTCAGTTGATGGCACACCCGTTGTCTGGTTGTCTGCTAGGTCGCCGATCCGATGAGCAGTGGGTTCTCGGGATCGCTCGGAATCGGACCCAGAGGGCTTCGCATCGTCCTGGGTGCTCAGCGTAGGCAATAGTCGCTGTGTTCCTTTGAGGCAGACAGACGACAAATAAGCCTAGACGTTCCTCCGTGAATCTTCCATCTACCAGGAACGCAGAGAAACAGAGAAACACTTACTTAGTTCTTTGGCCACCTGGAATCCAGGGTGTTATAATGCCTTTCGGTAAGTCGTCCTTCATTCCTTCGAATCGAGTCTTATGATCTGTAGCACCGACATGTTGACATTATCTTGAAGGTTTCTCGCGTCAGACCGTGCTTATCATTCACGACATTTCGGGAATTTGAAGTCGCTAGCTCTATGGTAAGTGATGAGCTCTGCAGTGTTGGTTTCATTCAGATGACCGCCAGGGAGTTGAGTTTGTTCTTTTCATATTCACAGAATGAAGCGATGAAGGTTCAAATCAAGCGAGATATGTAAAGATTGGAGACACTTTTCTTTTATTCGGACATCACGAGCCCAAGACGCAATGGCACTAAATTGAGAAACCGGAATCTGTTGCGAGCCCGCACTCGACACTAAATATCCTTTAACCTCGATCTCTCTTGAACCGCACCGTCTACCAAGGCGCCTATATCCACCGTTATCGGACCAATATCCTCCAAATTTTGTAGAAGGACTGTTATCATGGTACAATGGCGGCTCGTTCTCTCTATCGTGAGCGTCGCCGTTTCATTCCCTTGTCCTCATCGCTGAGTAATCTGTTTTCCAAATTCGTCATCAACGCCATTACTCTGCGTCCTCATACGCCTCAAATGCGTAGTGCAAATTTCCGTCCCCGTGCTCCGTTTCCTGGGCCCATTGGACGATCAGTACACTTGCTATATACCAAAAACGCGGCATTGTCATCGATGTCTTTGACACTGTTGTGGGCGGGACTTTGGGGACCCAACTTGAGCCGACATTCCAATTCCGCCTATCCGCTATTTTTACCTTTCAGAGAATCTTACCCCAGATCGAGTTCTCGCCTACATCCCATCATTCTATTATCCCCGGCCGGGCCGTAACTATCTACCCCAGGCATACGATTAGCAGAAAGGGTTCTAATTTCCTAGACATGACACTGTTTGTGTGCCATTCGACGATGTTCGAGGGGATGCTGTTGACGCCCAGAGGCCAACATTTGACAATAGCCTGTTAGTGATTCCTCGCCCCGAGCCGGACATCCAGTACGACTAATGTTAAGGCTCCTTGGTCTCCATCACACCCAATTTCTCATGAATGGATGGTCGTCGCTCCAGCTTTCTGAACTAGTAAAACGGCAGGCATAAGCATTTTCCACACGATATCCGTAGCAGTCCAGCGGATTTGCCGTAGTATACCTCGGCCATCGGGCATCTAGCGCCCGATGCCGTCACGATGCAGTATTTATGAGCCAGAATCTTGATTTCCTACCCACGTGCCTCCATTATTTTATCTTAAATGGGCCCTAGCTTGCTCCGCTAGAAGAACCTTTGTGTGAACAAGTTCATCACACCTTGTTGCGATCCGGATTCTCTATTTAAATTCGAAGCTGTTCTAACACCGACGCACCGTTGAAGGTGGGCGCTCGGTCCTCTAGAATCACAGTGTCCGTGTGGGGCTGCAAACCACGTAAATAAATGAGATGGCGGTGTCAAGTATATCTTGTTCTTCTAGTCCTCGCGTCATATCAACCTTATCTGGCACCTATGAAGACGCTCAATTACACAACGTCTCGAAATAACTCGAAATGCCCTTCTCTTTTTGCCCACTTGAAAGAGATCTCATTCAGGCAAATTGCAACTCGATCGATCAAATCCCCAGAACGGTAATCGCTAATCAGTGTGGCGTACACTCGGCATGAGATGACGTGCCAGGTTACCGCTGGCAACAAGGAATAGAACCGACGGTCTCCCTCCTCCCCCTGCGTCTGTGCTTCCGAGTCGAATTATCCAAGTCCTCCAATTCCTCTATAGAAGATCTACAAGCTATCATTACTAAAGTTTGCGAGTAGATACCTAAATATGTAAAGCCATGCCTCCAGCCAGCGCGAAACGCCACCTGACTTTTCGACCACAATTTTGGAGAGCTTCAATAAATGCAGGCATTTGATTCATCTGCCCTCCAGAACAACGCCCCGGTTCCCACATATTCCTCTCGACGATCTGCTGTTGTAGCTGCATCGATATGTTGAGAGCGATGGACCAGCACACCTGCACGATTATTATCGTAAATAAACACCTATTCGAGCAAGATGAAACAGGGAGAGTGCTTACCGAGACAATGGGGTCCAGCTGGGCATAGTCATCCGACGAGAGCGAGCTGCTGATGTCGACTATCTCGGCGATCGCGTCTACGCACTTCCGCTGGAGTTCAGGGTGGTTCTGCATGAGGAGGTGGTAGATGCTCGCAAGCGCCGCCGCAGGGACGAGCATGCATTGTTGCAGCATGACATACCTGGGCCGTGCGCTCTGAGAGGAAGGGACGGCAAAAATAAGCTCGTTCAGGTCAGCAAGGTAAAGGTGAATTTGCCGAATCACAGTTGAGAATGTGGTTGGGACGGAGAGGTCTGAGGATAGAGGACAACTGGCTCTGATTATTGCTGTACGTGTCTCTTGGAGTAAGGCAATGCTCGCCATTCGGATGACGACCAGGCTGGCATTTTTCATCTGCGTCATATAGCTCTGCTGTGTATCGATATGGGCGATTAAATTTGACATAAGCAGAATTGTAGTTTACGTACCATAAGTAGGTCAAATTCCTGCCGAAGCCGTGGACAGACGATGGTCGGCAAGCGCATATGCAACGCGCATACGCTGTCGATGTATAAGAGCTGGCAAAGTGCGTCCCGTAGTTCGTCGTCTTGATCATCCGCAATAAGGTCTTGGAATGGACAATCCTCTCCCGGGCCCCGACGTCCTGAATTGCCACGGCAGTATCCATCAGGAGGAGGCAGGATATGAAGGTCGAATTGGCGAACGATACTGTCCGCACTGAGAAGCCATTCTCGTCCCGTAGAAAGATCGGGACCCTTCATGAAATGCACGGCCAACAGGCAGTAACACTGAATATGAGCGACGGCGTCCCGAAAAGAAATAGGAGGCATATTCAGCAGCATGACTGCGCAGGCGAGGTGCTGTTCTTCATCAAATGGCACTGCTGGTGAGCATTGGCGGTTCAAAATCCTCGCCCCAAAGAGATGGGCGACATGAATGAGCGACGGATGGACTACATTCCAGGATGTGTCACCCATGTACAGGGCTTCCCACTTTTCTCTTGTTGCACTTTGTCCTAAGACAATACCATTTTTCAAGAAGACCGTGCGCCTTCGCGAGTCTTATTTAATACGGGAAGCCATATAGCAAAACAATAAAATCTCACAGCTCGAGATAGTGGTCTAGCGATTCGAGTGACCTGCATGTTGGCAGCACTTGAGGAGAGATAGGCGTTGAAATCTGATCCATGGTCGAGCAAGAAGTATGGGAGCCAGGAACTAACAACGAGAAGTCAGGGAATGTCAGGTCTTATCGTACAAAGATGCGCGGTACCTGAGGGAGTTGGAGGACAATCTGATTCGGATACGGTGGAAGTCCAATCGAAAATTGTTGACGCAGCCCCAGGAACCGAAGAATTCGTAGCGCAAGGAGACTCTGCGCAGCCGACAAGTCACTATTGATCTCAAGCCACATCCAGAATGACGGCGAAAAGCCACATACCGATGTTCGTTTCTGAGTCCACCTCACTGGGAACCGAGACTGTTTCAGACCATTGAAGATATGGTGCAGAATCTGTAGGGCAGAAAACGGCCTCCAAAAGCCTTTCGAGCTCGCGGTTGCGCTCAATAAGTGTTGCTGTCAGCGGATTAGGGGTCGAGTCGTTGTTGTACACGCATCCGTCTTCTTTTTTCGCAACCACGCACGTCCGACAGACAGGACGCTCTGCATTGCATCTCTATTGCCTCGGTCAGTCTTGAAGTTCGAGGAAAGCCTGACGGCACCTTTTTCTTTTTCCTATTGCGATGAGCAAGGGTTAGATGGTGTATTTTGTCTATCTCTCGGCCACTAAGAAGAAAAGATAAGCACCTGCAAGGCGCGCATGCGTCCCCTCGAGGTAAGATATCAGGAGAATGCGATTTTCGTGCAATTTCGTAGTCACAGGATGTTGATGACCGCCGTCTGGTTGCACAGGGTGTACACATGGGTGTTTGACCATCGCACCGCTGTAGTGTTGATCTGGATCAGCCACATACAAATTATCTGGAAAATAGGGCGCAAGTACAATTTTCCGCTTCCGGCAGTTCAAGCAGGTTGGAGCCATGCGTTCGAAAGTCCCGCGGCGAAGTGCGTGAACGGAAGTGCAAGTAGCTGAGCGGTCCTTAGATGATGTCGTTCAGGTGCACGAAAGCGACGGTAAGAGGCCAACTTCACCTCTCTTCTTATTACTCGCATCCTTCGGAGTATACGGCTCAAAGAGTTCCGAATGAAGGGTTCAAGGTTCACCCAGTACGGTTTTAACTTTTAAGTTGTCATCGCGTAATCCTTGCGGCCCGTATCCGAACCATCCGGCCCGTCGAAGTAGCTAAAAGTTACATATTTCTTTATCCAAGATGGAGGTGCCCTCAGCCGATTGTGCTGGTACGACTGTTGCCTGGCTGTTCTCGATTTCTGAGGAGACCGTCGCTAATACAACACACTATTGAGAATGATTTCATGCTAACATGCTAAGCGGTACCTTACTCCATCCGTTGCTTCTCTGACTTAATGACAGGAGGTATGATGGCTCATCCAGACACTATTGCCGCGTTTGGGACTGCCCATCCCACGAGATTCTCGGACCACTCGGGTAGTTCCGAAGCCATTCTCTCCGAGAGCAACTCCGACAAATACGATGAAGGACGGAAGATATTGCTACAGTCAGTGGAATCAACGGAGATGTGGAGCCCCGAGGGGTTCGTATCTATTTATTCTACGCGACTGATGCATCATCTCTCACTCTAACACCAGCCTGACTCTGTTTCAATAGCAATGAGGCTCTGATTCTTCGTTGTCCCACGGCTCTTTTGTATTTCTGGAACGCCAATCCGATACTATCGGCTCGACATTCGAATTATTGGTTTCCATTTGACCGAAGGCACCATCTACGGTTTCTTGAACAGTAATGCGGGTGGAAGGTGAAAAGGCAAGTCGATTCTCGTCATCTCTCAATATTCGAAACGTGCGATACATGTTCGTTTTCCTGTCGAACGCCAGGATCCCATCCTTGAGAATTCGAGAACGATGGGTGAAGTTAAGGTTTCCCATGCCCTAAAGTAGTACTTCCCGTATCGAAAAAGTGCATAGCGGGCCGGTCGAGCGAAGCCGAGGGATACAGACACAAACGTCGATCTGATACGGTAGTTGGATCCGAAATGGACCGCCTTCTCGCTAGCAATGCTTTAATGAGAAAGCGACCTTTATTCGACGGTGTTGTGCACACCAGAATGGATGATAATATGACCCTATGACGAGAACGATGTTAAATAAATTTGAGGATCGGCGTTGGTCGTGAGCTGAATGAGGAGGATAGACACACCGGGTGAGCGTTTCCGTGCGTACCGAGGACCAGAGGATGTAGATTGACAACGGGAAGCATGGTACGCCAAGAGAGAACCAGGAGATATGTTGAGTCCGAGGTCCAACGAGACGGAGAAACGAGTAAACGTTGTTTGACGTGGAGCATCCAGCAAGGAAAATCCGGACCTAGAGCTTGATCATCCCGACTGAGTTGTCGTTGATTGGACAGACACTAGATAGATACAGCACCCAAGTAGGCGGACCGAAGGCTTTGAGCCGTCTCTGTGCGCTCGTCCACAACTAGATTGCATTCTCGCATCGGACAATTAGAACCCTCGTCAAGGTGCGCGTGCGACCGGCATCAGGAGAAGCGGGAGTCCGAAGGTGTGACAGCACCGGTACCACACGGCGAACGTGGATTTTAAACGTTCAAGGATGGTTTGCGAGGCACGAAGCCGCCGCACGATACGCGGGGTAGGAGTCCTGACCAACAAGACGCATATGGGTGAAGGATATGAGCGTCACAGCCATCTGGAAGTCGAACCAGCGACTCGAGGAAGCGGATTTGAAGCCCCATATGTCTATATGAGACGACGTCTATGAGACGGAGGGAAGGGAAGAGAGATCTAATAAGATTAACCGTTGATACTCACCGACATTGGTCGAGGTCGAGGTCGTGGTCGTGGTATGGGATCAAGATATTTTGGGACAACCGTGAGAGATTTGGGCTGATTGTCTTATCTTATCTCCACACCAAACCCAGAATGCTAAATCAAAGGGCCGTTGCAGTCAGAATTTCCTCTCGTTTAATACTTGTCCGAAGCCATTAAGGTAGCAAAGTCTCGCCATGCTCAGTTAGAACCTCATGGGAATTTCAGACGAACGAGGGTGCAAAATTAGAATCCCCATCACGAGTCCGAGGTACCATGGAGAGGTCTATTCGCGGATGGCTTTTGTATCTCTCTGGACTGAAGAACGATTGCGAGGTTTGATAGATGATAACCGTAGATGTCGGTATTACAGATTATCTATTCGGCGTATCGGTACGCTATAACCAGTATTTGAGATGGAAAATTTGAGCCCCACTGGACGTATGGACTTTCGAAGGATTCACGATAGTTGACTGTTACAGTCGTCCTTGATTTTCCGCAGAGGATCCACGATAACTTGCTATCGCAGCCTGCGACCTATGTCAGAATCCACAGTCGGTCGACAGAACTCTAGGGAAGACAAATAGATGGCTCCCGTTGGTATAAGCTAGACCAAATGTACTCGGAAAATTAGCGGGCCACCCTGCACGCTTGCGTGCATTAGCGTGCAAGCGTGGCATAGGAATAGAGCACTCTATGTTAAGGGAGAATGATGGTCACCTCACTACAGGAACTAGTAGGAAAGGTGAGACAGTGATGAGACCACAGACGAGAAGACTACGTACAGTTGCCGTGCGATCCACCCGCTGTTGCCCACTTCTATGGTGTCCATTCGGAAGACCTGTTTCTTCACACCCAAGTAGAGCTAAACAAATTTTAGTTGGATACACTCCGTGTTAAATCTTCCATACCTTTTTCGAGGGTGAAAGCATGGCAACTATCTTATGACAAGGAGGGTGAGAGCAAACCGGGGGAATTTGAACTTGAGGAGGAAGCGAGGGGGATTCTCAGAGCCTGTGCGGCATATCGAGCGATCAGAACGCTTAAGATACATGAATTAGTCCTTTAAGCACCTCATAATCGGTTGAAGATAGACTGTACCCCTTCGCTCGCTCACAGCAGCGCTCTGTACAATTTCAACGAGCCCCATCGCCCCCGCAGTCCGCCTACCCTATCCACGGCCTGATTTCTTTGTCTCTCCAGAACATCGCCTGAATAGCGATATACGAGAACATGGCGGGTAACGATGGGTTTCTGGAGTCGACACATTCGGGTAAAATATGGCCGTGGATTGACCGTGGATGAATAGCGCCTGGGCTCGTTCCGTTATCATATCCCTTCTGGTTCTTTTCTATCCACCTTCGTGGTTTCCTCTGACACACTACGCTGGGGAATATCGACGGGTGCCCTCCTAAACCCCCGATAGATGTCTTCTCGAAGATCCTTAGTCGTTATGCCATCCCATATCCCACCTGCCCGCTCGCGAATCCTTTTATCGCTGTCTCTTCTGAGCTCCATCAGCCACGGGCCCCTGACCTTCCGTCATCCTCCCCTTCGACTGACTATTCATCGCGTCAAAACATGTGAACCATTACGGGCTGTGAAGTGAAGCTGCCTGGATGTAGAGCCGCAAGACGATCGTGCAAGCCACCGCATCGCCGCGTCGATGTTAGATTCTTGTCCATTTCCTCACTTTGACTCGCTTTCGTATCTTTGGAAGCATTTCTCGCCTTCCTCGCACTTGAGGCTCAAAACATGCTGAACCTTTGCCAATTGAAAACTGGCGTCGTATTCACGTGTCGCTGCCATCAACATGGGTCAGTAAACGACTCCGCCGTCAACTTTGAAACTCACTCGTGCGCGATTCGGAATACGGATTGGCGGCAATCATATTTGTATCGCTGCATCGCCTTTGTTTTGTCAAAAGTAGTCTGTGCTTCGAGAGCCTACTGAACACCGGAACGAGAACAATGTGTGGCAGAGCGTCACGAAAGCCTCCTTGCTACCCACCCATCGCCCTGCGCTTGGCCCTCTAAGAGCGACACAGACAGCAAGCCTGAATGACAGCGCCTCAGGAAACGGACTTGGGATGGATTTCGCGTTGGGTTGGTTCTTGAGTATCTCTGGAAATCATTTGTCCTGAAGCAAACTCGCGAGCCCTATAACGATCCCCGACTCGGAAGAAAATGTTGGCGATTAGGGTCGGAAGGAAGAGAGGATGCACGGACTGTCAAAGCACGAGTCGTATCGTTTATGTCGACAGCTCGAATATCTGGTATTAAAAAAAAAGACTGGGAATAATTAGAGGAAAAGGCGGGCGCGCGGCGGCTAAATTACCGTACCGACTAATGTACGTCTACCCGACTGCAAATATCACAACCTCACGCTAGGGTGAATCCATTTTGAGCGGAATCGGACAGCGGCATCCTTGAGTCTTCCTCTCCTCGCCTTCTGAATCATCCGCAGGTCCGTATTCATTCTTTGCGACTTAGAAAGCGAAGACAAGGAATCTAGAATCCAGACCCGCTCGGATGCGCAGGTGACGGACGTTGGATGGACCCTTTCGTGCTGCAAACACGGTGGCCTCAAACGCAGGTCGCCAATTCTGCCCGGAGGTGGGGGTATCGGAGGTGGTAACTGCTGTTAAGGACCAATACTGCTTCTAGGGCGTCGAGAGACATAGTGCATAGCACCATGTAGATTGAAGTAAAGTAACGAGAGCCCAGGCAACGATCAACTGGAAGAACGTCACAAAATAAACCGTGCACGACAAGAAATGCATTCACACCTCGCAAGACACCTCGTGTCTTCAATCTTCTCGCCTTAATTTTGCCTTGCGGGTTGAAACGATCATCTTGCTGAGGCGTTGATTTCTAGCGTTGGAATGTAATTAGTGCCCTCATAAGTCGAAACTGACAGAAACACCTACCGGCGTGGCTTCATCGATCGTGGTGAGAAGGATGATAGGAAATCCGAGCGAAGTCCATGCGATGGATGCTGGGCCTTCCTAGCTCTTATCTACGGTACACGCGCGGGGTGTGACACCAAGAAGCGCGAGGGCGGAGGCAGAACATGTTGGGCGACGGCCAACAAAGCGTTACCGTGAGTTTTCAGAGATCCATAAGTGGTGGGGGTAATGGACAACGCAGGCATAGGGTTAATCCTCTGAACAGCATGGTATGAGTCGTAGGTACAGAGAAGAGGAAGAGTAAACGCACCACGGGCCAATACTTCGTAATGAAGAACCGCGCAGCTCCTTCTCAAGCAATAACTACAACGTCAACGACCAACCGGTCATTTCTCCTCCGGACTCTCGCAGTTAAGCGAGAATGTTAGCCCGGAACTGGCGGTGGAGGTCGGTTTTCGTCCAGGTGGTTGTCGAAAGGGCCGACGTATACGTCAACGACAGTCGAAGTAAAGAGGGCACCAGCCCTCCTAGTGACCTCGACATCTCCGCTGGCTTCGCCCATGTCGAGACGGGGGAGGAAGATGCCCATTCCGGCCCGCGAGGTACTTTGGAGATGACGAATTGCGGCCCAGGCTGTTCGCCATGAATGAGGCTGGTACTGGATGGGGTGACGGTCACCTTATTATCTGGTCAAACGACGACAGAGAAGCAAAGAAGCCTCGAGGAGGTCCGTTTCGCTCGAAAACAGAGTCAGAGACCCTGGGGCTGAAGGGTAGAGTCCTCTTGGATGATCGATGATCGATGATCCTCTGAAGCAACGCAGATGCTATGTTTCGTATGTGCTCGAGGTTACCACGGAAGGTGCTGGCAACAACGGCACCAGGCTCTACTCAGTTCAGTATTAGTAACTGCCAACCGGGAGAAGAGACATTTGAGAACGCACCTGAACCCTACAACCACGAGAAGATCGAGCCTCGAACCCCAACACGCGTCTCCCTACTGCTCTCGTGAGCCGTGGGCTTCATCCCAGAGGCGCATTGCTTGTCGACAGGGCTTCAGAGTTGCTAAATGCATGACGTGAGCGATTATAGCCGACATACAGCTGCTCTGTGTAGGAAGTAGAACCCTCATAGTGCAGGATGCCTCGATGTTGCGGAGAGGAGATCGCCGTTACTTGAGTTCCAACACGACTTGGACGTGAAGCAAGCGTTGACAGAGGAGATAGAAGCAGAGGTTCTATGTTTCTCGAGATGAGTAAGAGACGGTGGCTGACGTTGAACAGCCGGCAGGAGGAGCAAGTCGTTCGAGATCACTAAGCGGAAGCAAGGACACAGAGGTCAAAAGTGTGAGAATTCCCGGACACCATACGAGAACGCGAACTGCCATGCGGGAATCTTGGTACAGACACCCCTCATGGACTCCGTCTTTTCTCTTCATACGCTAATGCCACATCACATGGTTGATCTCATCTCTGGCGTGGAACATTGGGCCCGTGTGTCCGTTTACCTTTTTGGCTGAAGATATCCACAAAGCGTGCAACGCCAACGCATCGCCGACGTGCTATTGACGGCCTGCAACTCCTACGTTCAATTCAAGGTGCTCGTCGTGAGTAGCTAAATTGCGAAGGGAGTGGTCTCCTAATCGAGGATACGAGTAGCTTGGTATGGCAACCGAACTCAAGACCTCATACAAGTTGGTGCCTCCCCTCCCATCCTCGGGAATGCCCTAATCAACGATTTGTCTATGACCGCGAGACAAAACTCATAGGCACCGTTTCGAGGCGAGAGATGATACCCAACCGTCAACTGGACAGCGTAAGTTCTCAATTAAATAACGTCCAATATCACACTGATATTGCAGACACCCGTTCTTCCCGAGCACGCCACATGTCTCACCAGCTGCCAGAGAGGGCCTCCGGCCTACAAGCCTTTCTCTGCAATAGATAGCATCTTGTTCCCGTCCTGTTTCTAGCCATGTGCCCAAACATCGTCACCCAGGTGGCGATGACGAACACCAAAACACAGACGGAAATAGTGCGCGGAGAACATCTAGTCCCGGACAGGCTTCATGGAACATCCTGTTCTGGGGCATGTCTTGGCACTTCTCAGACCGCAGAACGTATCTTCTAAAAGTAGTACACTTATATTGTTCCTTGACAAGAATCTGGGTGGTGTGAATAGACCCTAGCCCAAGAAAGCTGAGAACGAGACGGGCGCTTACACTGGGCACGCTAAAGGATGGGCACACATAGTCAGCGATCTGTCACCTAACCTCAGCGCTGGCGGAGAAGTTTATCGGGCGCCTGCTATGATACGCACAGATCGGAAGTTGCACACCCTTCCAGAAGGCCGGCCTTCTATTTACATACTTACTTGAAAGTGACGCCCACGAGAAGCTCGAATTATGAACCAAGACGTGTGCCCTAGAAAAAAGTGACAGCACTTTCCCTTCCGCCATCCTCTCTTGACATGCAGCTCGGAACGAGTTGATTTCCGTATGTCGTCCCAGGGCAAGTCGTCACACCCAGGCAGTGTCTGTACGGTGATATTTGACGCCGCGACATTGTGACATTCCTCCCCTTCCTACCGACTGCCTTCATCGTCTTTCACATGCAGAAGGTGGCAGGAGCGAATGACTTGCGTTATGGAGAGAGCTGTGCATCAGTCCACCCTTGTATTCTGACACCACCATTATCCCTCCAAATTTTACTGCATTAACCCGTCGGTTCGAATACCCCATGATCTTACTTCTACGCCCAGGTACTTATATGATATGTGCTTCAGTGCACGAAGAGGGAGGTCAGGCCCCCGTTCTCGCGCCTCTCAAATATATCTCCCCACAACGATGCTGCACCATGCCCCGGAGAAGCCAAAAGTCCTCCCACGCATGTATCCAAATCAAACATTCTTCTTCAACGCACGGAACATACAGCTCATAGACACCATTTTCGATGTGAGGGACGATGCTCCCCCATTAGCAAGACGATGTAAGTCTTAACTTGATGAAGAGAAGGATCAGGCTGACGTCAATAGCTGGAGGCAGGATTAATGTGGGGAGTGGGTTAGCGAACTGTATTTTTGAGAATAGCATTTTTCAAACGTATACCGGGTCAGGCGAAGGCGTTGACCTGATGGCTTTCTGTAGGTCTCCAAATGCTAGTGCTGTATGGAAACAAGATAACCGTCAGCAGTAATGGAAACACCTGTTCTTCCCAGAGCACGGAATATGCATTATCAAGTCCCTATCAAGTCCCTCTCTCCCGCTCCCTTACAGAAACTCTGCCACAGAATATCACACTGCAAGGGGAGATCAAGAAGGTCAAATTGTTGACATGTGTATACGGCGGAGGGCTCCTGTTCCACACTTTAAAGAGTAGTTGAAGATCCCGGCGTGCGCGCGACTCGAAGACGGGTGACGGACGTGAGCGCTAAGCGTGGGAACATGAGAGAAGAGGCAACGGTGCGTCCAAAATACGGTCGAAACAAGGACGAGAGACAAGGGAGAGAGATGAAAAACGAACTTAATTCTCTATTTTGTGTGTATGTGAAGACAGAGTTTATATCTACAAAGAAAAGGGAGCTCAGGAAGGGGGATATCCGTATCAGTGTGAAGGAAGAAAGAAAAAGATAAAATTTCAGATAAGAATGAAAACGCAAGGAAAAGGGGAAATGCGGCGAGGTGGCAATTGCATTGATGGAAAGGAAGGGTTACTTAACAAGGCAAGGGTGGCACGCCGAGCATTTCGGTGAAACGGGGGAGAGGGGAAAGGGCGGTGTCAGTCACGGGATGGCTGCGCGTGCTGACTGAGGACCGCCGGATCCGAATCATATGGCTCGATGTGAAAGGCATTGGGGAGCGAGGGGACAACAGGAATGCCATGACGAAAGTCGAAAAAAGGGGATCTTCCGGGGTCAGAGAGCGGGCCAGCTCATCAACAACCATTATCTGATAGAGCATTTCAGTGAGGAGGGGGTCGCACCTTATATCATTGGCAAAGGATTTATGTGATAATCACCTACAGACCCAAATCCCTCCGGCCTGATGCTCGTGTCCTTTATCGTTCTGAAACTCCTTTTGGATCTCTTTGACATTGATTCCTTGTTATTCAGCTCTCGATTGAACCTTGGTCAACGTTCAATACTAACCTTTTGATCCCCTCACCGGAGGCTTCACTAACGGCAGGAGCAGGGGCTGTTATTTGCGTATCGCAGACCTCTGATCCACTGGAAGGTGTCGATCGGATGATATTCGGCTGATCAGCTTGAAGTAAAAAATGGTTCCTGCCCTGACTTTAAATTTTAGCCATAAGAACGCACATCCGTTGGCATTGCGAGGCAACACTGGTGTATGAAGCACTTGGCTTTGGTTTCAGGCTTTTCAAAACCACAGCTTATCGCATTGGGGAACATACAAAAAGCAGTTAAGTCAACGTCATTCCCATCACCGGTGTAGGAGGTCACTATGCTGTTGTGGCACTCGAGTCTTCTTGCACCTGACCCGAAGTTAATCCTCGGGTGGTCTAGCCGATATGATATCATTTCTTGATAAAGTGAAGGAAAGAAGCTGAACTTACCTGCTCTGTTTGGGGGGGAAGCGTCTATGACCTTGAATATTGTATCGTTTGCATGGAATTCTGCACCGTCACCAAAGAATTTCTGATTCGGGGAAGCAGCTTGTCCGCCGCCAGTCTCGGATTTCTCAGGTGAATGCATCCAGGAGGGGATGGAAATATAGACCCTGAATTTCCAATGACAATGGCCAGTATTTATAATCTTTGAGGGATGCCATTACCAAATGATATGACGCCACCAGAAAGGTGTCGATACTGGGCGGCTGATGCTGTAGAGCTGTATACATCCATGTTCCTCCCACCTTCCATGCATGCATGTCTGAGGATGATAAGCGGGGCAGATCATTCTGCCTGTCTCCGTATAGGCCAGGCTCATACATATATATAATCCTTACAGCTTCCCAGCATCTGTCAGTGCCAGTCTCGGCCTTGCTAGAATCGTAACTGTCATGATTCTCATTTTACAGCCCATTAAGCGCCCAACTTGGTTACCTACTTTTCTTGAAATAGGATCTCATGCAGTGTTCTCGGCAATACTATACCCACGTCCCAGGGGATTGACAGTCCTAATAGCAAATTCATCGTGCAGTTGTAAAGCCAAAAGTATGTCTGCTCCCATTGGAAGTCACTCAATTGTACAAGAGGTCGGTTCAGACGGGCACCTATATTCCGTCAGCTACCCAACAGGTCTTACTCTCCCACCCCCTTGAAACACATTTGCCGAGTAGTTGTCTCCGAGAAGCAGGGGTTGAATAGAGCGCTCTTGATGCAAATTTGAGATAATTGGAATGATGATCAGTCATCCCTTAACACCACCGATCACCCCATTGATACAGCCAAGCGCTAGAAAATCCTTCGATTGCCTTTTTTATGGCTCGTTATCACCACTGGAACGTGGATAAGGAAGGCCGGAAACTATAGCGTGAAGGGTCTCTGGCCCCAACGGTGAGCTTTCTGAGAACGGCTCTTTAGTAAGATACAGTATATAAATATAATGACCCTCGTTCAGGGTGCATATAATTTTCATAATAACCCGGCTACCCGCCGGGCGCTGGTTGTCGAATATGGCTTATCTTAAGCTTCCTAAATTTCTTGGACAACAAGCATCTTGGCGCGATCGATTAGAGATTGGGATATAGACGCTGGTGCGAAGCTGGGAAGGAGAACGAGGACATATCTGAGAGTAATGCCTAGTAGCAGCTGGTATAATCGGCATGATCTGCCTTGTATGCTCTCCATATGCATGAGATAGAGTCTGTGTTAATAGAGTCTGTGTTATGATAGGTTTATAGGCGAGCGCCTAATGTGATCCTTATAAGTTGCACACCATCTCAGCACGTTTTGGGGTTATACTCCAATTCAATTTAAATTAAGCCATGGATTCTGTATACTTCTTAGATTCATTTGCCGTCAATGTATTATTGTAGACCTCTCGTAGCGGCTCTCAGATCGATTCTTTATTGATAATCATTTTGAGACCGGGTGCCACTTGGGAGACCGTAGTCCCCAATTACTTCTAGCTGGACAAATCCGTTGGTTTGCTAGATCTACAGCTGTCTCCGATAAAGTGCTTCCTACTCTTCTCATATCAGACAGGAAGGGTTCGTCGTTCATACTGCTGACCCAATCCTTCCCACACAGTAGGGATATAAACACCCACGTCTTCTCCTAGCACACCAACGTCCCAGTCAGATCATACAAGATGTCTCTAAAGGATAAAAATAGCAAAGAAAAGGAAAAGGAACGTCATTGCAAAACAAAAAATACACGCGAAGCTACCGATGTACGTCACTGCCACCCTTTTCCTCTCAGGTTTCTGGATATATACCTCCGACCGAAACACAGGCAAAAGAAATTGATGGACCTATTATTTCCGAAAACGCAAACCAGATATTATTCTCAGATACCATCGTACTCACAGCAGAAGACTCAGTCTTCAAGAATATCGACACTGCCAAGCCTGGTGTCATGGGTATCCTCCCTCCTGTCCTGCAATATGCAGTCCTAATGATAGTCTGCCCGCATTTTAGCAGGCTCTGGAATTCAATTTGGCTCGCGTGCAAAGAAAGCCAGTTTTCGCAACTCTCTCGTTACTACGTACAGTGGTGATGGGAAAGGTATCAACATGACTGATGTTTGTACGTTTCTTGCAGGTTCTACGTATACTTTAGGACACTCCCCGGGACTGACAATAATTTCTCCAGTGATTTCAACTCCCATTCTTCCTCGGGATGCTTTGAGGGGTTCGTCACTAATCTAGTCTGACTACTCAGGTGAATCCCGAATAACAGATTATCTAGTCAATCGTCCCAACGTTGCCCAAGACACATCTCAAGTCGAAGCAGCACGCGAAACGGTCCAATACTCTTCAGATGGGCAATATACACAGGGAGTGTGGGTCACGCATGCAGCCCCTTTGAGAACCTCATCTAGGAGGCCTCGTACGCCTGCTACTACTCCTGTCACCTCCACCCCACATACAAGTCGTGGAGATGATTCCAGGATGACGGGAAGTTCTTTCAACCAGCGTCCCCAGGAGAGACATCCTCGCGACCCAGGCATGTCAGAGCCACAAATACAGCACCGTCAAGCTATCTACCCAAATCGATCAGTAATGATGGAGCACGAGCTGGAAGACGACGAGGCTGAAGCTGACCATGATACGGGCAAGTCAGGATGGTTCTAGGGCACCCTTCTCATCTAGCAATTATTCGCATTACCCTTACAAGTTTTCATTTTGTTGAAAATAAGACCCTCTTCCACTACATTGTCTGGACTCTCCTTCGCTGAGATCGGAATATTGACCATGGAGGGCGGCGGGGACCAGTTACAATCATTGCTTATGTCGTTGTAGAATTTCATCAGCCGCAGAGGGCTGAGCTCGCAAAGTTGCAGACGAGTGTAGACCTCTAAAAGAGTGCAAACCGAAGAAACATCAGCAACTGAACGGTAGCATCGAACAACGGAGCCACGAGAATAGAATTTCTGGACTATGCAACACGGCGTGATCGGGTGGAAGACAGGGCGAAATGTCTAGGCATTGGAGCTTACCTTGATGCACGCCCAGTCTCCCTCTAATCTGCGTACGATCCGCCCGAGTTGTGAATCATATGTCGGGTATGGAAGATTTGGACGCAAGGGTACAGCCATATGGCACGTCGCACAGGAGCTCTCAGGCAATAATGTCCTGGGAGTCACGGCAAGGAAGATTTGATAGGCGGGGTATAAGTCTTCAGAGCAGGGCAGACGGCGTAAGTAATATTCTCTGCATACTCTAGGACCGCGAATAAGTGGGGCGAATGCCAAGAGCGCGATGCGTGAGGTAGGCTTGTGTGAAGACAACTGTAGATGGAGGCGCAGAGGGGATCTTTACGTGCAAGATATATGCGCCACATAGCAGTATGCAGTACGACGCAGGCGTCACCAAAGGGGTGAAAACCGCCAGCCTTCACTCCTACAGGTTCTATGTGAGTCACTGCAAGCAAACTGAGAACCATGTATGAGTGCACCTGAAGCTGCCAACTCAGAGAAGAACAAGTTACGAACCCCATTATGCCGTTTCCATACCCTAAGAGGCTGCGACAGCTTGTCCCTTTCGCCCTCCTCACTTCTTAAACGAGATTCCATCTAGGCATGGTGAGAGAACACATCTCCATGGCAGGGTGGGTTTCGAGCTGTAATGTGTGACGCGCGGTTTGCCTGGCAAAAGACCTTGAGCTAGAGTCTCTTAGCACACGGTGCCTCGACGTTGCGAGGAGGCGATCGCCGTACCAATCATGGTTTCCTGCGCAGCAACAGTATTTGTGTAGTTTGGAAAGATTGGATGTGCTGCCCACTCGTGTCCGATGTGCAGCCTAAGAGGAGAAGGTTCGCCTGGTGAGTGGTTCGAGTTCAAGCGATGCGAGTGGAGGCGAGTGAGGAATGGTAGTGAACCGTGAGAAAGATGATTGAGCGCGGCCCGAACCACCGCCTTGGGTTTCAAGGGTCTTCATCACCCAATTGACCTGGAAGTTTTGATCGACTGCGCTTCAGAGGGGAGTAATTATTTACCAGTCAGGACCCTCAAGGCTCGATCTACAGTCGATTCATCTCCAGCTCCTCATATTTTCGACTTATTTCACCCTGGATGCCGGACGCTAAAACCAACATGCATGGGCGTGAAAGTGGGCAGTACCTCTCCCAGCATTCTTCTGTACTCAGAAACGCGGATCAGATATCTTGTTAAACGTATGCGAGAGCTTGCATCGAGGGGTCTCTCACGGTTTGAAATACCTTTGAGCAGAATCCATGCCAGGAAAATCCGACATACCCTTAATCAACCTTAAACAGCCTTCAATGGAATAAGGAGACGATTAGTAACAAACCGCGCAGTCGAATGAACAGTGAAGATGCTGTCTCGTGCCTTACAGGAAGAGGACAAGAATTAACGAGTGTGTCCCTGGTTCGCAAACCAATCTCGTCATCAAATCTAGGGATACCTCATTTGCCGCATCTTGAGATCGTCTCGCAACGTTTTAACGCTCTTGATCTGCATACTCACAGTTCGTGCTATTTACAACCGCATTCGAATATCATTCTCGAGGCTATACTCCGTCCTTCAAAGACGGTGAGGATTTTCACCCCTTTGTTTACACTACTGCCCTTTTATGACGTTCAAAGACATGGGCGAAGCCACCTTAGCTAGGGCGTGAACTAGCTATACGCCATCTTTCTGGTGATGCAGGTGGTGACAGCAAAAGGTTCATAAATATTTCGCTTCCATTCCGCGTAAGGGAGTGGGCAGTGGCGGAGTATTAGGAGAGCATGTCACAACTTCGGTCGAACACACCTTTTCATTGAGGTAATAAATCGACAGTGTGAATCAGTAGTCGCCCCCTTCCTGAGTAGTGGGAAGTCGAGGAAAAAGAACTGGTGCTGAGGCCACCAAGTGCTTGGAAGGAAATGCTTCTGCCGCATTTCAAAGGTTTCCTTCGGATCGAAACGGGTAGGCGGAAGGCAACGGCTCTGGGTCATTAAGCCTTTAGACCCTCTAACACGGAGCCATGGGGAAAGGTCAATTGGGAATGCTATGGAATTTCACCGCCTGGACTTTGCACAAGCCCGTTCGTGGGCGTTTGCTCCAAGCATGGTAGTATACTTAAACGAACGGATCCAGGTTCTCTTCCTCAGGCCACCGCTACCCCCTCTTTATTATGTCAAAACGAGCATCGTCGAATCCCCCTGCCCTCCCTCGCACATATCCTAATCAACAATTCTTCTACCGTGCGCGTAATACACAACTCATCGACACCATAATCGAGGCGAGGGATGACTCTCCGCCCTCGGGAGATCGCCGTAAGTTTCTTAAAGTGATGGCAAGAATATGCGTACTAATTCTCACAGCTGGAGGGAGAATCAACATCGGCAGCGGATCGGCAAACTTGAAATTCGAAAACAGCATTGTCCAAACCTACACAGGCTCGGGTGAGGGCATCGATTTGAACGCTTTCCGTAGGTCTACGAGTCCACGTGAATTAGTTTTTAGAAACTTAACACACAATTTGACAGTGATGGAAACCCCCATTCTTCCCCGAGCACGCAGTAGGCATCTTCAGCTCTCGAACAAAACCTCCGCTCGTGTTTCTAACTCAATCATTACAGAGACTATTCAGGGCGGTGGTCCACCTTGGAGGTAGGCCATCCCGACCACTTCATCACAGGTCGGGCGACGATCGTGAAAGATAGAACCTGTCCTCACCGATAGAGTGGAACTGCAAGAGCAGAGCCTCGAAGAACGGATCTTTTTTCTTGGCCTTCAGGGTAGAAATGTAGCAACTATCGCCTGTCACTGCGTTGATAGATTTATTGACGACTCTGGATGTGCCCTAGGCCGTCTAATTTGCCATCGTTGCTCCACTGATACTTGTCTGGAGGTCGCCGGGACTTGTGGCTCGAGTTGAAACACATACACCAAGAGACCTGGTCTACAATCTATAGCACATTCGAAGCTCCTTGGATTTTACGCACTGGTGGAGGAGTTCCGCCGTTCATTCATTCCAGAAACATAGCACTCAGACTCAAACCCTATAAAATTAATTTCGATCCTGCATATTTCAACCAAAGTCGAAGAGACGTACCGAAACTCGCTGAGGTTTCCCATCTCCCCTATTTAGCCCTTTCTCGATCATCAAGCCCACTGAATAGATCCTTTGAATGCGAAGGAATATCTAATAGGCTTGAGTGCCGAGAGGATAAAGGTTTGCGCCACCGAGTAACAAGGCTCGTCGTTGTCATCAGCCTCAGGATACTTATTTGGCCTGGAAGTGACCCTTCATGGCAAAGGGACACAGTATATATAAAAAAGGCAAAGATATGTCGGCGATAAAACAGGAATGGACGCAAGATGAAGCTGGACTTAGTGGAAAATAAGCTGTCACCAAGCAGGGAGCATCGATTCACTTTCCCTGCTCCACGGAAGGTTGTGGGCTCGTGATTTTACTCGCTCAAGCAATTGTGTGGATGTAGCATCGCAGGCTATCTGTCTTTGCGGAGATCCCGGGTGTGTCGAGGAAAGTTGTGGACGCAGGTCTTTGCGTGCAGACAGAACGCGACTGAAAACCGCAGAGGCCACACGGATGAGACCGCTTGCGAATTTTGAAGCGGAGGCTGGTGGCGTATTCACAGAAATTTGCGTGTCGAACACCCATGAAATTGGAGGAGAGCGAGGAAAGCAAGGGAGGATAGATAGGTGGCATCTCATCTTATCTAAGTCCCACGGTTCTCAAACCACTTGGCACAGCTTCTTCTTCGTCAGGTCTTCGTCGTATTCTGGATAACCGTTCTTCTGTTCTTCTCGACTCAGAGTCTGTGTCAGCCCCAACCACCACGCTTGTCGACGCATTTCGGCCGTATTGCAACATTGCGCCGTAAGATGTGCCTCACATCGAGACCTAGAAGGAATCCTCCTGCAACCCGTTCATCCCTGAGGTCCCAAACACCGGCAGACGACGTTTAACTCTGGCGTTGCACCTTAGTCTCGGTGGAACCTGACAGATCCTCGCAGAACGGCTGCTGACGATATCGCGAGTGTGAACTTACGGCACCGTCTATTCGGGGGCAATCAGCATTGCTCAAACGCGTTTTTCACGTTTCTTTCACGAGGTCTCTTTGGCTTGGTGTGTCTGACGTCCCCCTTGTTTCGTATTCTGAACGAGAACATGAAATTTCCTTCAGCATTCCCACCGCGACGATACTGTCAGTCCACGAAGAGCCAGAAACGCCTCGCTTCCGACCCTTCGGCCCTTCCGATTCCTCCGCCGAAGCCTGTACCAAACAACTGCGCCAAGTTTGTGCAGCTTCGGCGTTCATGGAGACTCGAAAACCACTGGGCGTACAAGTCATGCCGGATATTGCCCTTTTCTCCGGCCTTCCCCTTTCAGCCCTCTCTGGAACGTGACTCCTTGGGTGTGGCGTTCACCGCAGGTCGTCCTAGACACACTATCGCCCTACCCTGTATATGATCCCTCCCCTCGAGGACAATGCCCTTGAACAATACGACTTCAATCACTTTTCCTTCATGTCGGCCTTTAAGCAGGTGCCTCTCTAACCATCATCTATCGTTGACCGCTCCTACGGGATTCTCCCTTCCGAAGATGCAGAACTCGACCAAATCGAATCCTTATGACTCCTATACATCCACCAATGGCAATCACGTTCTTTTCATGAACGCGAAAGGAGCACACGTGAACGATTCCGTGATGAAGACTGTCGACACTGCACCGCCCGGCGCTATTCCAAGTACGTTTCTGTCTTTACCCAAAGTGGTGACATTCACACACGCCTCCCAGACGGATCCAGTTTCAATTTCGCACATGGTGCGGAGAGAATGGTTCTCGAGAATACGGTAGTCGCCGCGTATACCGGCGATGGAACTGGGGTAGATATCATAAAATTTTGTCCGTATCCTCGCTGTCGATGCCTTGCAGCTTTCCTGATTCTCAGTGCTTGAGACTCCTCTTCTGCCACGCGCGGTTGCCGGCGCCGCCGGCCATGGTACGCTCACAGCTCGAATATTACAGCGACGTGATTATGTTCTAACGTAGTGTTAGGTTCAGGGTCGACTTCATTTCAAGCCCCCTCCCATGAAGCGGCCTATCAGCGGGAATCGTCCTCGGCAGGCAGCTATAAGGTTGCAGCTGTCGTTGCAACCCCACCCGCCCAACCTGAACGCTTGTACTCCTCCAGGACACAGCGGCGGGCTAACTCTAAAGCTAGAGACTCTTCTTCACACGGAGGGCCGCAGAGCCAGCGCCCTCTGAACACAAGTTCAAATGGGATGCCCGATACAACTCAGATGGGAAGTGCGAATATTTGGAGAGGCTTATCAGGGCCTTTAGGATGGGGCGGCCGAGGAGGGAATGCCATGCAACAAGGCATCTCGGCCTTTAATGGCCGTGAAAGGTCAGAACGGGATTCTGGCGCGTGTGGGGACTGCGATTAAGCGCCGAGTGAGGGAAGCCGTTGTCGAGCTACCTTTCTTTGAAGGATAGGGTCAAAAAGAAGGTATCCTGTTTATAAGTTTTAAAAGTTCCGAAGTCTTATCGGCGGAGATTCGTCGAATGTCTCTACATATTGAGCGCTGCAAAGAAATCATCACCATCACAAATAAGTATCATCTGCTAGATCATAACGACAAAGTTACGTTAGGATATACAATAGCTCTGTAGTCGCGTATAATGCCAACGGACCTTCCCTTAAGAACAATGCGACCGAGTTCCTCAATGATGTCCTCGCGTAAAGTCTTTGGGCGCTTAAATTTTCGCCCTTGATCCAAGAGGAGAATGGGAGGCGCGGCACCACGAGCCCTAATATCACGCACTCCTTGGGCACTCCGCCACTGAATGCGATGCTATTCTCGTCGATGTCTAGTGAGTGTTCTTCCTTCTCATGATCTCCGGCTGTGCACGCCTGACGTTCCACGAGGACCAGAGAAAAGTATACAAACCAGGTGAAGCAGCTCCCCTTCCTTCTTCATTGCCCTCCCCTTCGCCCCACCTAGAATTCCCGGCCTCATGGACGACAGGCGGACGAGGACGATTAACGGGCAGGTCCTGCCCACCACCAATAGCGACGACAGCACCAACAGCGTTCTCGCCGCTGACATCGGCCCCGACAGCCAAGCAAATGCGCCTTCTTCGACGCAACCCGCCCCGCGAACCCAAATTCCCATGCCAGCCGGGAATCCGTACTCATTAGCCACCCCAAGTGGGAACCAACAATTCCTCATAAATGCCATTCGTCCTCGAATCGTTGATACGGTGATGAACAACGCGGACACCACAGCGCCTGGAGCCGGAACACGTAAATGCTGCTTAACTCGAATTTAGTTCTATTTCTTTCCTCTGAAAATGTCTTCCTACAGCCGTAGGAGGCATCAGAGTGGGCAACGGGTCAACGGACCTACTTTTCGAGAATTGCGTCTTTCGCACGTACACCGGAACTGATCAGGGTCTGAATATAAATGCTTTCCGTAAGTCCCCTCCCATCGACCTGTCGAACTTCACGCAAGGACTAAAATATGAATTAACTCAGTGACCCAGCCATCCGTCTTGCCTCGCTGTTCTGGTCCAGGTAAGTTACTCTGGCTTCCAATGTCTTGCCCTCAGCAACATGAAAGGGTATGCTTACAGTTTCTTTCTGCAGCTCGTGAACAAACTGAACAAGACCAGGGGCTGGTTTCCGGGCTACCCAGGAATTGTTGAATCCTCCTCCAAATTTCGGGTGACGAAAAAATTTCGACTCCGTCGGTCAACATTCTCCAAGAGGTTCATCAACAGGGCGTTCGGCATCCAGTCAGTTTGAGTCCGCATTGAATTCCTTGTCTCTTCGCCGTTTCCATTTCCCAATGACTGACTACAAATTTCCCCTTTTCTCTGACTCCTTTCTTCGCATTGGCTCAGAACATCAATACTTATCATACGACTCCTCCCTAATTCAATCCACAGTTATTGTTTACGTCCGTGCCTCGCATACTTTCTTCTGGTGTATACTTGAATAACATCCTTCTACGGCACACTAGTATCGCGGACGAGCCATAATATGTATATCTAATCGCATCCGAGACCTCTCCGCACTCCTAGCTGTTCCAATTGCCATTCCACACTACCAGACACAGCACTCGCCGAAACATCGCCTGACGAAACTACAGGGATAATCGGTATAAAAAAAAACCCTGTGGCAGAGGCAGAAGAATAAGGAAGAATAAAGTATGACAGGTAGCACGACAACAAGCATTACTCCAACGGAACAAACAAGACGAAGGTGGTCGGGAGGCGGAGGGATTGCAGTGAAGGTCGTGGAAATGAAGGTCGTGGAAGGAGCGTCGGTTACAGAGAATGGAGGGCATCGGGAATGTGTGCGGGTACAAGATACAAGGGTGGTATCGTGAAGTCAGTAGGCCAGGTGTGAGTCGGATCAAGGAAAGTTAGATGATAGTCGACGATAACTAGATCGCTGTATCAGGCGGATTCCGCACCGAGTCGTACTTCGCATGGAACGGCGATAGAGGCATGTGCTGAGGTGGGTTCTGCGCACGCGCCGAGGTGTAGCCCACGGTGGGCATCGAATCGAGTAGCTGCAAATTCGACCTTGACCGTTTAAGGATCTCAGTGGCGACGTCTTGGCCGTACTGGTCAGCCAATTGACTATGAAGACAACCTCGTCGTCAGCTTGGGTGAACGAAGAGAAAGAAGGGAAGAACGTACTTGGCGTAGTTGTCCATAATCACCGCCATCGTGTTCATGTTTAGCCTGTACGCCTCAGGCATCATGCCCTTCCCGAACCTATACGTAATATGGTTCGAGCAGAGCAGCCCGGCGAGCATGACCAATATCTGAGCAGGCACAATCGAGAACACCGCGGTGTACCACAAGTCAAGAATGCGCCTCTCGAATTGCAGATACGGCAATTTACACCCTGGGAGGATACTCCGGGCGTAGCATGTCTGGCTGACAGTCGCCTCGATGAACGGGCTAAAGTACCCACAGCATTGGAGCTGGTTCTGGATCCTCATCCGTCCTTCCGAGCCAAGGTCCCGCGACCACTGCGCGTTGATCTTGCCCTCCAGGTTGAACGTCCGCTTCTTGTACGTGATATATCCCGGCACGACGAGAAACGCGAACGTGATCCAGGTGAGGAAGGTGTACCATGCGAGGAAGCCGCGGTTGTTGAGCAGGAGCCCGGCCCATCCGATGACAGAGGTGAAGATTCCGAGGCAGGAGGCGAATGTCGAGAGGATGAGCTCGGGGCGGTTACCAGTGCGGATGACGTCGGCGTGGGTCCAGACGTCGAACCAGGTCAGGAGGCAGATAACGAGGGCGCCGAGGGAGCAGAGGGTCAGCTGCAGATAGGTCGTCAGAACGTGGCGAACGCTAACAAAATTTGCGACGCGGAGAACGTTTCTTGATAAGAAAACAGGTAGGGGACAAGTCTGCTCTCCTGTTCTGTGCTCGCCTCAACCCCGACCGCGAACACCTGAAGGGTCCGGACCGTCGTAGACGGGCACTTGGCTAAAACCCTCCCATCGAAGAAGAAATAGGCAAATGACACTCACCATGCTATTCGTGAAAAGCAGCACCCACTTGAACTTATTCCACCTCAACCTTCCTTTCCCTTGCTGCATCCTCGCCTCATTCGACCTGAACGCATCCAGCCCTCCCCCTCTCTTTGGTAGGTTCGGCCCATCGCCCTTGCCACCTCGAAACCTCGCCCCAGGAGAGATGATCGAGGCCGAAAATTTCGTCGGAATGTAGTTCACGCTCAGCGAGAGGTTGCTCCCAGTGCCAGAGGTCACAGAGAGGTTATCCGAGCCACGCTTGCCGGTGAAGGATGCGCTGGGTGGCTCCAGGAAGCCGCTGTAGTCGGAAGACGAGTTGTTCATGTCGGCGAGCATGTGGCGGGTGGAGCCAGCTTGGGAATAGGCGGCGCTGGCGACTGAGGTGCGTCTGGATGAGCGGCTGTGGGATCCAGATTCGCGGTCGTGGGTCATAGTAGGTCGTGGGCAAGAAAAAAGCGAGCAAGAAAAAGAAAAATGAACAGCAACGTGGCGGATCAGCGGCGCCGTATCAAGCGCAGCAGTGGACAGCACTCACGGAGATTCATTATCCATCTGCATCTCAGGAGTGTTTTGTTTGAACGAGTGGACAGGATGCAGTCGATCAGTAATGGCGGTGAGAAAGAGGGAGGGATGAATCGGGGGTTTGCGTAAGAAACAAGGGCCTAGACGTGCGTGCGATAATTACGTACCGGCTGCGGACTGCTCGTTTCAGACCTCCCTCGCTGGTGTTGCTCTAAATACGTCGACCACACGCGCTGCATCAGTACAAAAGAGTGGACTTTGAAGGGATCGTCAGAGCGGGGTATAAGAAAGAGAAGAAAGAATGGAGACGCTACCTAAACGCTTCCCCTTATCACAATTCCGTTCACATGCCCGCAGTCTTTAAGGCGGAGCTTCAAGTGACATCTGTTGAACGGTTTCCGAGCGTCTCCACCATCTGAGATGCCAGAAACGCCCTACCAG
>MPNV01000084.1:84762-159630 GCA_013376435.1 Cyclocybe cylindracea | reverse complement strand
GGAAAGAGCTAATTCTCTTCGGCCATCAACGGCAAGAACTTGACATCACGACGGAATATTGAGAAGAAGCGATTAAGCGAAGATGGCGGCGTGGCGCACCAAGACACAGGCGCTAAAAATGAGCAAATGTAAGTGTATGAAGCGTTCCCGGAATCCCAACACATGGCGGAAGCGGCATTCAAGCAGGGACGAGGCTGCGGTCACGGTAGAGAGGGTCACCCAGGCCTCCCGCAACAAGCCAGCGCCGACGCGTAGCGCGGAGTTTGATTATCTGAAGGGATTAAGGGTGCAAGAACGGGATATACGTTGATAACAACACATCACCTATCGCAAAAATGTGGATGATGCTGCAATCGGGTCATGGTAAGTCCGAGCGGCCAAACGATTGCACTTCGGACGGCCATTACGCCGGGAACACAGTTGAGGGGGCACGAATCAGGGATGTCGTAGCACCAGGAAGTACAGACTCACAGTGCATATATGCGCGTCATATAGCTTGAAACGAGCAGAGAATACGATTTCTATGCATATATGCGTCAAAAATGGCTTCGAGGAGGTATAAAAAGACACCAGAATTCATCGAGACCGATGGGACCTGCCGACCCACCAAGCATCTTGCATGGCATGTCACAAGCTCAATGTATGGCTGGTCGCGAACTGGAAGGGGAGCTGTCCGTAACAGTGTGTCAGAATGGTTCATAGGGAGGAGGGACTGAAAGGATCATGAGGCTATTCAGAATGTACTACATGGTGGTTGAAGGCAAAGAAATGGTGCGGCGACGATGGTGCATCACGTGTAGACATGACCAAACATCTAGAGGGCAAACGAAAAGGGAATCATGCGGGAATCTCGCCCACTTCAGGACACTGACCTTCCAGAGAAAATTAATACTTATTCGCAGGGTAAGTTGAAGGCTCCAACCCCACGTGGAGAGCACCTAGTTCCAAAGACTCACACATTACATGCACTCGTTTACGAAGAGGTTAGTTCGTCGGTGACGTATCTCGGCGCCTAATGCTCTGGTAGGGACCGAAGTCCGCCCGTTGTTGACATTATTGTATTTAACATGCCGACCAGGTGATCCTACTCACCTACGAAAGGTGATTTGTTTACCATGGCGTCCAATGCTTCTTGAGGGAAGGGGCGAAGAGAAAGATAGTCCCCATTGCCTTACATCTTCCATGGCGAGTCAAAGCTCCACCGAAGCGACGGAAACCAGACAACTGGTTATACAAGATGTACAATTGCAAGTGAATATCAGCAACTGTACCGCGTCATTGTCCTGAATATACGTAAAAACTACCATGCTCAGAAGCTAGCTTTATAGTAAGCCCTGAACAGCCCTGCCTTCATACTCCTCGTCAAAGACTGTGAAACATAGGACATGGCCTCAATTAGTCCTTGACTCATACCAGACAAAATACACAGGAACTAGCCTGAATTTCCGCGAGGCAAGAGAGACTTCTGGTTCACTGCCAGTGAAAGCCACTATTGAATGTTCGGTTGGCACCAAATAATAGTGACATAACTTACACAAGGCCTTCAGGTCAACCCTCTGACTGTCTCCAGTGTACGTTCGAAAGACGCAGTTCTCAAGGAGCAGGCCAATCGACGCGTTGCCGATTTTTATGCCTCCTCCCGCTGTTTGGAGAGATGAATCAATCACCGGCGCTAAAAATAGAACCAGCAGTGCCTACGTGTGTCAGCACCTCGAGGTGTTGTGTCGGCGCTGTTGACCACACAATCGATGATCCTAGGGCCTATAGCGTTCACGAAGAACTCCTGGTTTCCGCCTGGCGTGATAAGGGCGCTTGGATTCGTTCCGGAGTTGTTGTCGTTTCCATCGTGCATGGGAAGGATGGTAGTGGGCGTGGTGGCAGCATCAATCCCATTATTGCCGGAGGTTTCGTCAGCTAGGAGGTTGGTGTTGTCCGTCGTCGCATCCTCTGGAGAGAACCAACTCGTAGAGCCATTCCTGTGGTCGTCTACGTCACCTTGAGCGGCTTTGTCCATGTCGTAGTGAGAGAACAAGAATGAGGAAGGAAGGGGTAAAGACATGGTTATATATGAGGACCCTCCTGCTCCTATCGGCATTAGAAATGTAGCGACTGGGAGACCCCAAGAAATAACGGCCTCACCAGTACACAGCCTCGGATCGCCACCTGGCGGTATATTTTCGACGGCTTATTACATAATCTTCATGGCATTGCAACTGCTGTGAATACTTGATAAGCGCCGACATCAAAGAGTTCTGTCGGGAGAAAGGCTCGCCAATGGGATGGAGAGTAAGAATACGAGGATAAAGGCGACTTATCTGTGCCTGGCTCCCTGTTGGCGTAGAGCCTATTGTGCTGGGTTCATAAGTCGAGGGAGACAAATATCCACGGCGCACTCTTGGCAACGGCCTTTGGTTTGTAAGTAGACCTCGAAATGATATACTCTGGAAGAGTTCCGAAAGGACGCCTCGAAGGTACCTGACCTGATGCCAGAGCGATAAAATAGCACGGCCAATAGGAGCCGAGTCATATATGAGCGCCTGTGACATTATAGATCGGACGTTGCTGCACATTTACGGTTTAGCAGATTGAGAATACGCATGTGAATCGCCGGCGCTGCTACCTAGATGAAATCGAGGGTAAAGCTAGCATGTAGGGAACGGTATCTTGTGGAGAAGGGAATAATAGAGCCTACTACAATTTGCCGCGGAAGATCTCTTTGAATTCGCGAGGAGGGAGTCTACCTACATTCCACCGCTTGCATGCCCTGTTTACCTTATTTCCTCTTGTTAGCTACGAGGATAACAACTCTGCGTGCCTGGCCGCGGCTCACAATGTATCGGCGCTAAATATCCTCGCTTGAGAGCCACGTAACAAGCGCTTTGGTGGTCCGTCCAAGGGATGTTAGCCGAAGTTCCACCTGGTGTGTTTTCTTTTGTTCTAAATTTAGCACAACTGCCGACGGGCTCGTCGGCTATATACAGCCTGGCAACTAGACAAGATCTCATTCTCATTCGACCTTCACACTGAGCAACTATAAGTACATCATTTGAGGAAAACCCGAGGAAGAAAGGAAAAGAAAGCAGGACAGTGTCGATTCGAATTACACTTTGCGCAGTCATCAAGCGACTTCCTCCTTATCGATTTGAGTTGGCGCAGGCGTAAAGGCGGCTGCCAATTTGGTCGTGGCGCTGGTCTTTGTCGTGGTACTCGTCCTTGTGGTGCTGGTGGACCTTGAAGTACTGGTGGACCTCGAAGTACTAGTCGAATGGCTCGTGCTTGTCGACCTTGAGGTGCTGGTCGAATGAGATGTGCTGGTCGACTTCGTTGTTGTGGTCGTCTTGGTGGTGGTGCTCGTTTTAGTCGTAGTTTTCGTCGTACTAGTCGACTTTGAGGTACTAGTCGACTTTGATGTACTACTCGTCTTTGTTGTGCTGGTTGGCTTTGACGTGCTGCTCGTCTTCGTCGTGCTGGTTGACTTCGATGTGCTGCTCGCCTTCGTTGTGGTGCTGGTCTTGGTAGTAGTGCTCGTCTTCGTTGTGCTGGTCGACTTCGAGGTGCTCGTACTGCTCGCTTTGGTGGTGGTGGACTTGGTAGTAGTGGTTGTGGGCTTAGTGGTAGTGCTCGTCTTCGTCGTACTGGTTGACTTGGAGGTGCTCGTGGTCTTCGACGTAGTCGTACTGCTCGCCTTCGTGGTGGTCGTGGATTTGGTGGTAGTGCTTGCTGGCTTAGTCGTGGTGCTCGTCTTCGTCGTGCTAGTCGACTTTGAGGTGCTTGTGGTCTTTGAGGTGCTGGTGCTGCTCGCCTTCGTGGTCGTCGTAGACTTGGTAGTCGTCGTGGTTGCCGGTTTAGTAGTGGAGGTTGTCTTCGTCGTCGTCGATTTTGTGGTGGTGGAAGGAACGGTCGTGGTTGGTTTCGTCGTTGGTGTAACAGTTGTAGATGGCTTCGTCGTTGTAGGAGTAGTGGTGATAGTCGGCTTAGTTGTCGTTGTCGGCTTCGTAGTAGTAGATGGGATGGTTGTGGTAGGCTTTGTCGTAGTAGGAGGGGTAACGGTCGTTGTGGGTTTCGTCGTAGTTGGTGGAGCAATAGTGGTGGTTGGCTTAGTTGTCGTTGGAACGGTGATAGTCGACCTGGTGGTGGTCGTGGGCGGAACGCTAATCGTAGACCTTGTTGTTGTCGTGGATGGGATAGTGATAGTGGACCTCGTCGTCGTCACGATCGTGCTTGACTCAGAGGTACTTGGCGGCGTGGATGAAGGCATTGTAGGAGTCGAAGTAGGCTCGGAGCTAGTTGGGGTTGTGGGAGTCGTTGTTGGCACCTCTGGTGTGGTTGTAGTGATCACAGTCGTCTCTGTGGTTGTGGGAGCCTCGGTCGTGGTAGTAATTGTTTCGGCAGGCGGGGTTTCAGTAGGCGTCTCCGTCGTCGTTGGGAGCGGCGCCTCGCTCGTGGTGGTAGTAATTGGCCCACGGGTATAGACCGAGAGGCGACTTGGGGCACCACAAAGTTCGGTGGGATCGGCCTTGCACGCCATCGAACACTCGCGGACTGGAGCAGAGGTGTTCGCAACGAGGAAGGAGGTACCGCACCCTATAGACAGGAATGAGGATCAAGCTGAAAGAAAATCACAAGTCCAAACCTACAGCATTCCTGCCCGAATTCTAGCCCTGTGATAGTGAAATCGCCGCTCTCACATTGAGCGATGCAGCCTTCGACAGTAACACCCCCCACGACCTCGAAAGGACCAGTGAGAGTGCGACCATTCCCATCGATCGCGTCACTGAGCAAAGCACGTATTCAGAAAAGCTTGATATATCAAAAAATAACAAACACACGTATGGCAACCCTCGAATGACCACGCTCCGACTTGATCTTTGTTTGTCGGCACAGGTCCTCCATTCGTGAAGATACCGACGCGCCCAGCGCCTCCGCAGGTGAGAGTAGGATCACCCGCGCAAGGGAAGGCACACTCGCTGCCATCGACCTGCATGGCTGTCCCTTGAATATTGAAGTCGCAGTCTATCAAGATGAAGAACAACACGTCAATATGACTAATTCCACAGCAGAAAAATCAACGAACAGCACTCTGAGCTGAATTCAACACCAGCGAAGTTGAACCTTGTCGGGGCTGAGGCAGCTCCTTGACAAAACTCGGTGCAAACAGCGGGTGTCAGCGCTGGATCCACAGTGCTCGCTTCGAGAAGGGTTCGAGAGCCTGGAGCATCGTCTCTGAGACGCCCGTTAGTGATACGAAGGATGGACGGGTGAAGACATATTATACGTGAAGCAACCAACGAAGGTCCATCCGTCGATTGGACCATTGGGGTTTGGAGGAGAGTCCTGGCGCCTGGAGAATGGGGAAGCATAGGTTGACGGCAACGAAAATATTAGGGTTAGGAAAGAAGAAAAAAGAGCCACACGGTAAAAAGAGGAAGAATCCATTACTTTTCCGTCGGATTCCAGTCGCTTGAGTGTTGACGAGCTTATATCTCTTTCCAATTTTCTCGGACTATGCCGATGCCACCTGAAGGGGACAGAATATAACCATAGGTTCCTCCATGTCAGACGGAGAAAGAGAAGAGAAACATGGAAGTCGTCGAAATAGACGAACGTAGCATAAGGGTATGGGGGAGAAAGCGGACGATCATGAAAGAGAAGAGGAACGAGACTCCTTATAAAACATGTTGGAACAAAAGAGGAAAGTCAGAGGGAAGAGTACAAGGCCACGCTGCACAACTTGCGGTGATCAGCGACGTCTGGCATCTCTCCGTCAGAGAATCGCGTAGCCAGAAAATGAACGGACTGAATTAGATGAGGCTTCTGATACCGTCCGAGTCCGAAAATCCGCCTTTCAGGCAGTGGAAAGGAGGGCGCCGTTTCTGAAACAGAACCATAGGATCAATATACGGATGTAGAGGGGAGAGAATCGAGGCTCGAGGCGTACGGTAGATCCTATGTCCAAAACAATGGCTCCTGCAGCTGTTCGGCAGTTAGCGGACAGTCCGGCGTCGATAGTCCACGTCAAAGTGGTAGCTTCCTCGAAGTAAGCTTCTCCCTACCGAGAGGGCCTCGCCATCCCCATCTGCTGGCACTTGAAAGACGCTGCGACCCTTGCAATTGCGCACAGGGTATCAGAGAGGCATGCTTCGAATAAACGCCTCAAAGCCAGTAGAGGCGTGCATGAAATCGCCATCTGAACTCATGGGTTCACGGAAGATATTTGCGCCTTCAGCTTCATCGTGTCTGTGAGAGAGATGCTACAAGATGAGGGCAAAGTTCAGGTTGGGTTGCTGAGACGTCGATGTGGCGAGATTAGCTTGGCTATGTTTGGCTCAACGGCCCGGCGGTCCGGGTGCAGGGTCTATACAAAATTGATTAGACACTTCGGTCGGGAATTCCACCATCTCGCTCTTGAGATTTCTGTATTTCCCCATGTGAGTATCTGGGCATGTCTGATGAGAGTACGAGGTTAAAGATGTTCTCATTCGTGCATCATCTGGTAAATTTCTTCCACAAATGAAATAAAAAGCAGAAGGACGTCAAAAATGGATTGGATAGCCGAAGAATTTCAAGAAACTGGATACAGATGACCACACATTACTCACTGCACCATTTTCCGGAATAAGAGAGCGAGGTCGAGAAATATTGTCGATAGATACTCGCCCAGGCACCCAAGGCTGAGCGGACGTGGGAAACTGTGTTGTGGCGCAATTACCTATGATAGATATCTCTCCATCATTCAGATTTCTATGAAACTCCCATATGCATGTCCAGCAGCAGTAATGGGACGCATTTTAAGTCTCAGTGTCTTATCGATAGCTGCATTCTCTAAGACCAAAGAAGGATGACTTCGAGAAACTCTATCCAATTCGGTTCGTCAAGAAAACTGATAGCGGTTCTGCCTTCACCCCAAGATAACAGCATATGGATGTCAGCGTGAAGAAAGTACTTGATTAGGTGCATCTTCGCCAGCCTCAAGTTAAACCTCAATTTGAACCGAGCTCAAAGGGCATTAGTGCGGAATCAAATAAAAATAGAAAATCTATTGAACGTACACATAGAAATTCGAAACAAATGACCGTTCACAGGCCTTGCGCTATTTATGGGAGGATACAAGCCGGGCCGCTCATGACCCTAGAGCTCAGGCACTATGGCAATCGGATTTCGGTTCCGACATTCTTCCCTTCCTCCCGTCATCACCCTGCGATGTAGCCCATAGGGGACTCTTTTAGCATCCTTAGCTTTGCAAGAAACCATCATGTGAACTTCCCCACCTCTCCATCCAGTTCTAACAAACCCAGATATTAACGCCAGTTGGTCTACAAGCTATCGGTGCGGCGTGGCGCGTGGCTTACCTCAGCGTCCCTACTTAGATCCAGACTGATTATTGCACCAGGGAATCTGTGCGCCGTTGCATAGGATTTAGAAGCTTCAAAAAGCCTGAACTAAAGACTATATATACTAGACACACGAGGCCTGTTCTTCGACCCTCATCTTCTGGCACATGGCGGTCCTCGCCCACTGAGTCACCCGCCCAGACTCTTGCTTCTGTTCTTGATCCTCAAAAGTATTTTTACTTGCCATCTTGGGTGCCGCGTGGACTCTCGTACGTGGGCGAAACATAATCCTCCGCGTTCGTCTCGCTACTGGGACGCCACCCCTGTCCCTTTCGACCTCTTCCTAGACCGAGCTCTCGTCCTCCCTTCCTGCCTTCTGTTTGTGAGGAACTGATTTAATGGTTATCATGCTTTTGCGCGAGCTTGATGCTCGGTTGGCCGAGGACCCGACGCGTATATAACGCGAAGGGCGGGCGGACTCGACCTCCATCCTCTAGACGTTACCAGCCAGCAGCAGGATAACTCGAATAATCTTTCTCTCTCCAAGGAACGCAATATGGGGCTCGCTATGTTCTTTCGTCTCGCTCTGGCCGCTTCATCGGCCATGTTGGTTTCTTGTCGTCCATCTATCCAAGATGCACATTCTCCGCAGCTGCTGAAACGCCAGGACGTCCCACCGCCGAAGCCTAATGGCCCCATCCTTGGGTGGACCTATGTCGGCTGCTTCACGTACGTCCATCAGATTTTTATGTTTCCTTCCACCTACTCACTTGTCTTCAGTGATATTGCGTCGTCGCGCACATTAGTTGGGGATGTTATTCTCGAGCATAACCTCACACCGGCAACTTGCACCCAATTTTGCCAAGGAACGGCCGTTGAACCTAAGGGGTTTAATTTCGCCGGCCTCGAGTTCACGTCTGAATGCTGTAAGTAGCGTTTATTTAATCGAACTCTGAGGCTGCGTTAATTAACCTAACTTATACTTGCAGACTGCGACTTCAACATCCAAGGCACCGCAACTCAAGTTGAAGACGCCGAGTGCGATTTCCCCTGCGCCGGAGACGACACCCTCAATTGCGGCGGGTTCGGACGTGTCAGCGTCTTCACGAACGGCGGCCTGCCCCCTACGAACGAGGCTACGGTCGGATCCTGGTCGTTCGAGGGTTGCCACACGTACGTTTTTCCTTCATTTTCATCTCCGAGGCATGACTAACTGAACTTCTGGCTAGTGATGCCATCGATGGGAATGGACGCACGCTCCTCGAGCGGTTCGACATCCCCACGGGCGTAACCGTCGAGAGCTGCACTGCTCAGTGCGCCGCCACGGGGTACAATATCACTGGATTAGAGTTCGGTCAGGAGTGCTGTGAGTACCCAGTCCTAGCACGCCACTTCTTTGTCGAAGTATCGGTTTTCGCATCAGAGGTCTGACCTGGCCTGTTATGAATTAGGGTGTGGATCGTCCTTCCTGTTCCCCAACACGACTGCGCCCCTTGGCGACTGCTCCATGGCATGCAAGGCAGATCATACGGAATTCTGCGGAGCCTCGAGTCGTCTTTCTGTGTATATCAATTCACCCCCGATCGTCAATACGACGAGTGTCGACCTTCCGGTGGCGACATCGACCTTGGACACGACGACTGCAGCAAGCCCGACACTCGTCGAAAGCACCGATGCTCCCACCACGACGGCAGATATTTCAGCTACAGCATTGCCTACTGCTGCGGAACCTACTATTATTACTGAAGGGGAAGCGCTGTAAATACCTCCTTTCCATTGTCATGATGTCGGTTAAACAATGAAAGCTACTAGTATCCTCAAGTTCTACACCGTCTAATGTTGTTTTGTCATGTACATATCGACATGCGGAGTAACAGAGCTTTCTATCTTCCTCCTGCAGTGAAACATGAGTTGCCAATGGAGTTGGAAGGGAAGTGCGAAGTGCGAGGCTATGTCAAAGCTTCAGTTGAGCAACGCTGATGCCGTTGTGTGGGAAAATGCCATCCAATTGGGGAACTCGGCATCGAGCCGACGTCGATCGAGGTTGTGTGTTGTCCATTTCCTCTTCACTGAACGCTCCCTCACCTATTCTTTCGATTATGGCTCCTACGCAACGCGCAGCATTTGCGGCGATCCACTACACCCGTGTCCAAAAATACAAGGTCTCTTCTCAACACCCAGCGTGACCACGTTGCCGGCATGCTGTTTCTGTCAGGCTGTGTTCGGAAAACGGGGAGAAGAACGGGCAAAAGGACCCACCATATCCCCATCTTCGAGCCCTCTTACCTGTTCCCCCTCCACACCTACCCCCTGCACGATGGCACCGTCAGGACAGAGCAAGAAATCCTCTAATCCTAATAGTACCGACAAGGTCGACACGGCCACTCAAGCAAGCACATTCCTGGTCTCGATGGTGGCGGGAGCTGCCGATGTCGAGCCAATACCCTACCTGGATGGCCCGTCGTCAAAAAACCGCAAGAAGGCTTCCAAACACAATCGTACCGACAAGCTTGATGCGGCCATCCAAGCGGGCACGCTTCTGCTTGCACTGGTGAAGGAGGCAGCCGAATTTGCCCCGATACCGTACTTGAAGATCGCTGCGGGTACAACTCTCAAGATCGTCAACACAGTGCAGGTGCGCGTCGTCGAGCTCGTTGAACTTGTTCTTATTCTGATCGTTCTGATCGATAACTCAAGGCCGTCAGGGACAACAAGGCCGACTTTGAGCGTCTGTCACAAGACTGCGTCGAGATCATCGCTGTAGCGTGGAAGTCGTACCAGCGAGCGGGAGACCCTGATAAATGGCCTAAGGACACCGCTGATATGGTGGAAACGCTTGTAACGTGAGTGGGCGTCTTTCCCGAATCTGTTAAATTGATACGATGCTATCTTCGCAGCACCTTGAGTTCGATCTTGGATTTCGTCGAAGGGCAGGTGGAAAGGAAACGAACAATACGCGTCTTCTACAGCATCGCCGATGTGGGAAAGATCAAGGAATACCGTGAACGTCTTCAGTCCGCCATCTCCAAGTTTCAGGTACGTGACTTCAATCTTGTTTTCTTTTAGTTGTAGTTTTTCGAGGCTCATTGTGCGGCCATGGAAGGTATCCTCTCATCTGAGCATCCAAGATGCCCTCTACTCGTTGTTGAAAGGCCAAAGTGACATCCACGCCCGTTTAACCGGTACAGGCCCATCCGATCCACTAGTGCAACGCCGCCTAGAGGAGGAAAAAGCCCAAGCTCGCGCCAGGGAAGAAGCCGAGGAGGCGGCCGCGAAGAAACGGATCGAAGAGATGGAGGAGCTCAAGGCGCAGCGCGACGAGGCTTTGAAGGAAATGATTCAGCTGCAAGAAGCTCGAGAGGACGTCGACAAGGCGAGGATTGAACAGGAGAAGATGATAGCGGAGCTGAAGCGCTGGAAGGAGAGGGAGGAAGAAGAGGCAGAACTCACTCGACTCAAGGAGGAGCAACGGCTTCGGGAAGAGAGGCGCCTGAAGGAAGAGAACGAGAAGCGCGCGAGGTTAGCGAAGGCTCTCGTCGAGGAGGAGGAAGAATCGGACGAGGAGGCGGTGCCCGCCGAGGTTGACCGTCTTCGTCAGGAAGAAGAAGAGAAGAAAAGGCGCCGCGAGGAGAAGGCGGCTGCTCTAAGGAGGAAGATCGAAAAGCAGCGTATCCAGGAGCGCGTTACTATCTCCGCGAAGGTCACAAAAATCAAACCACCTGTTGTGGAAGTCCCGAGCGAGGACGAAGAAGAGTCAGAAGAGTCCGAAGACGAAGCTGCCAAGCTCGCTCGCCTCGAAGCTGAAAAGAAAGCTCGGAAAGCTGCAAGGAAGAAGGCTACGCGTGGACAGACCACCGCGGAGGATACCATGCGTGCCGCGTTCGAGCAAATGGGCATCAATGCTGGGCGCACTGCCTCGCGCTCTCCCTCGAATACCCCACCACCTCACGGCTACGCCTCGCCTCAGTATCCTGGCCCGTACCCACCATACGGCGGACATTCGCCATACTATGGAACACCGACGTACGGAAGCCCAGTCTCTCCGCCCTCGCCGCCTTACATGATGTACCCTGGCATGTTCTCACCCCCATTCATGTCGACCAACAATAGCGGCAATGTCACGAACATGAGCATGTCGAATATGAACAACGACAATAGTATTCGATATGGTAGCAGACGTGGGTTGTTTGATTTTCATTCCAAATTGTGTTGTCTGACGAGAGCTGTGTTTTGTTGCTGGCAGGTCCGAAGAAGGCTGCTACGACGAGGTGATACTGTGCAGGCTGATCACCGCACTGATGTGTACTCGGTCTTCGCAATTCATCCATTCTTCTCCCCTTCGTCTGTATTTGTAACGTCGGACTATGTGGCCATTGAACGTTGAACGTTAACATATAATCTCGCTTTCTTTTCAGCTCTTTTATTTTTAAGCGTGAAATTCGGCTCGCACCTCTTTCGCTGTCGGTGCTTAGCGTGTGTAAAGCAAGAACAATCGCGAACTTCGAGATTCGACTTCGGGGTCGGCTGAACGGACTTTACACTCGACGAATGTTACGAGAATGCATTATAATTTAGCCCAGTTGAACTCGTACCCTAACGAACTACGGTGAGTTTCTGATATCGCCGTCCTCCTCAGGTCCTCACTTCTTTAGCAACAGACTGCTAAAAGAAATGCCATTCAAGGATTTTGGTCGCCTGTCAGGCGATGACCCGGTTATCGAGTTATCAACCACGCAAAACTTGCCAGGTCCTCAATCTCGAACTCCTCCAGCAAGAAGGGGATAATTTGAGGCAGGAGGTTCTCAAAAGGACGACCACTGCACCCATTTATGTTCAGCGCACGATCCTTTTTGGCCACGGTCTGCATGCTCGGGAGCTTCTTGCTTTTTGTGCCTTTATTTGCTCAAATCGCTCTGGGATCGCGTCTGCTCGATACAGCTCATGCACTACCTCCCGCCTCTCTTGCGACGCCCAGCCGCCGCACTCAGTTCTTTCGACATGAGAGTCGATTAGCACCTTTCCCTCGACGCGCATAATATTCCCGAGGGGCGGATGGAAAATATTTTTCGGCGGTAGTGCGCGTTCCTCCGCTCTTTCCTTTCTGTCAGGCGGGCTATTTTTCAATTTCAAAATGTCCTAGGCGGGGCTGCTCGTGGACCTGAAATTCTTACACATGGAGTTCCAACCACTTCGGGTAAATTTGCTCGAGTTCGCGGCGAAACCTTGGTTCGCCTGGGACTATCTCGACGAGATGAGAAACTTGAAGCTGAGATGGAACACACAAGCAATTAATTGGTGAGCCGGAAGTACAGATTGACGGATATGTCTGCGGTAACGGCGATCCAGCAGAACGAACGTATGGGTGGTACACGGAGGAAGACCTGAAGCATGAGCCATGTGTATAAAGAGCCATGTGTATGAATCAAGTTGCCACTGAGATGTTGTTATTTCGTTTCCGAGGTGTAGCGCTCCCACCATCCAACAGGTACACCTAGCAATTGTGCCCCGCGGCGTATGCCAGACTATGCCAGAGGTCTGTCGTACAGCCAATTTTCCTTGCCACCGGTCACCCAAATATACAAACCTTGATTATAGCCTGTATTCCTGGGCAGTGGGCGATAGTATGTACTCATTCAGCAGGGTTAGCATAAGTACTACATCCTTTCCCTCGTTATTCCTGTGAACTTTGTGTATCCTAGATATGTTTACGGGTGTTTGATCCGGATGACGTCGGCGCAGACCCTGCACGTGGAAAATGTGAGGAAGGGCCAAGATTACCTACATTTCTCCCGTTTACCACCACGACCATTTACGACGACGACCATCGACGTCAGTATCTACGACAGGAATGAGAAGGCTCGCTCTCCACGCATCCGCGCTCAACGATGTTGAATACGACACATTCACGGCTAATCTACGAGATCTAACTGAAGCCGAAGATGTCGAGGAATATGAGAAGACCACTATCGGCGTACGGGAAGCGAGAGCATGGCTGCGAGGACGATACTGTCAAGTGTCTGCGTCAGTAATAGACGGTGTGAGTACGGCCCCCGCTCTCAGAACTTTCCTAAACTTAGCAGATTGAATAGATCTTGCGCCTGTTTTCTCCCAATCTCGCCCAGGCAGACACGATAAGCGGAGCAGAGTTCTTTGCGGTGTTGAGGCTCGTTCTCCATGCGGAGAGTGGGAAGGAGGTCGACAGATCGCTAGCTTTCGTTCAGAGTACGTGTCCTCGTCTCTCGTTTCTGCGATCTTTACTCACTGCGCCGCAGCGAACCCTTCACAAGGATGTACGAGTCAACCATCTTTCAACCCTTACTTGTCTGAACAATCTTGACAGCGCGGGGCGTGCCTTCAAACCCTCTTGCCAAACCGGCACTTCAAACTGCGTACGCCGAGAACGAGACCGAGGTTGATGGGCCTTCTGGACAAGGTTCGCCCTGCCTTCAGCTTGCATGAAACCAGAGTTTGAATAATTCGTAGGAATAGGTAGCGAAAGTTGTCACTGCTGGCCAGTACACATCTAACCAAGTCCCTGAGTAGTTCAATCGCCACCTTTTCATCAGCGGAGTGGGGCAGAGTTGCATACGTCATCTACTGGTCAGTTTCTTATCGTCGGACATGCTGAGGCCCTACAACTAACTTGTGCGGCTATAGTCGAGTCTCCGGTCTCTCAACGAATAGGCAGTGGGTGTGAGCCCAGCAAACTGGATTGTTGCTAACTAATTACTCTCTTAGCTCGATCAGCGCCGGACTCCCGAGCGTCTTCTCCACCGAAACGCCACGATGAACTCCCTCCACCAGTGCCATTACGTCGTCCTTACGCCGATGAGTCGATTGCGACAACCTCCGATACCCACAATCCCTTTTCCTCTAAATCCCATAACCCCTTCGTCGCACGTCCTCCACGTTCAGAAGACGGTTCGACCACTTTGCCTCCTCTCCCACCTCGCAAACCCCTGCCCCCGCCGCGCCATGGATCCATGCACCGTGTAGAGCGCTCGCTTTCTCCTTCCAAGCCTCCTCCCCCTCCATCATCGACGAAGCCACCTCTTCCGACGAAGCCTGCTCATCATGTATCTACGCTGATCAAGCAGAGCCTCCAAGCGAGCAAAGCTGCACAGTCCATGAAGAAAGCCGAGGAAATGCTAGAGAAGGAGCGCGTAATGCAGGTGCTGAAGAGCTCCTCTACCGTCTCAGGTTCTTATTCCCTCGCGGGTGCGAGTGTAACAGGCTCATCGATCGTCATAGGCACGAATATACACAACCAACATACCCATCCGCCGCGCAGCATGAGTCCGACGAAGATGTCGGTTTCATCGGGATCGGAGGCAGGAGCGCCTCCGCTGCCAAAGCGCAGGCATTATCACCACCAACAGCCGTCACCGCCGCTGTCTGCGAGCTCGATGGAGCAGGTGGCACTCGCCACTGTTCCGGTACCTTCCTCATCACCCTCTTCGGGTCGCCGGCCCGCCGACGTCTTCATTGAATCGCCTTTCCGTACACCTGTGGACTCTACACCACCGAACATTGACGATCCAGAATCGCCATCAAGGCCATATGCTGGACCACCGCCTACTCATCCAGATCGGAAGCCACATTTTCCGTACCACGCCCCTTCCACGCTGGTTTTGTCGGGGTCGCAGGGCAGCAACCACGAGTCGTTCGACGCAATTTATGGGCCTATGGGTGCGTCGACACCAACGCCAGACTCGCCGACGACTAGGGTGTTCCGCTCGAAATCGATGCACCAGCCAAGTCCGCCACCTCCGCCTCTACCACCTCCGGTGCGGAGGAAGAGGCCTGAGAGTGTGCAAGTGCTCGGCAATGGCGAGGTGTACGGCTCGTTAACCCGAGGAGAGAGCTCATTGTCGCGTCATGCCTCCATGCCGAAGTCTTCTCCGACCTCAAGCCACCATCGCCGCTCATCACTCTCCACAACCTCTTCCCATAACTCCCAGAGCGACCCATATTCTCCACACGCCCATCCAAACCCGATTGGCAGCGTTCAGCGTGCGATCGCGAACCTCGGCTTGCACGACAAGCTCGAGCATCTGCAGCCAAAGCTCGATAAGGCACGATATAAGGCTGAGGCCGGTTTGAGCCGGAGAGGCTTTGTGCGTGATCACGGAGGAAGGATGCGGAATCCACTCGAAGGCGAGGAGGAGGAGGGCTTGATGGGTGGTGAGGGTGGTGGGCGAGGTAGGCGGAGACCAAGGAACGAGGACCCGGATGTGGATTCGGACGAAGAGGAGGCATGGAGGAGAGGTCGTGGAATGGATGAGGATAGGATGGAGGTCCGGACCAAGACAAATCCTAATGTCTTTGAGGAGCCGGAGGATATTGAGAAGGATAACCTCAAATGGCCGGCTGGAGAAGGTTGGAAACCATTATAGCCCCGCCTTTGTCCTGTCTAGCCATGCTGGCGCCACGATTGCTTCGGGTTCTGGCAAGCATTAGGCTCATTGTTCACTAGACATCTTCCAGCTTCTTCGCCGCTGGTGCTGAGGTTGTTATTTCGATGGACAGTGAAGATGACACTGATATATGTTGTAGTGACTTTACGCTGGCTTCTTCTGCTTGATTATGGCTTCACACCTGAGCTTAGTTCCTTTCTACACAATTCCGGTTCGTTCATTGTACATACTCAAAATCCACTCATACAATGCAGCTCTTTCCATCGCCACAATACCAGCAACTAACTCGACACTGTTCTGTCAGTCTGGAGACCTCAAGGTGGAGTTCGTCGTTCTATTTTTCGGATCTTCAGGCTCTGATTCTGCATAGATTGATCAATTTTGTGAATGCAACAGACGAACAGCTGGAAAAACTCGCCAACGCATGCCAGCGTGCAACATTTGGACCCGGGCAGAAGGACATTTTAGGTGAGTCGTACAGGAAGGCCAGGAAGATGGACGCCGCGGCGTTTGCAACCCACTTTTCGCCGCTACAGCTAGGGGTGGTCGACTCCATTGGCGACTCTTTATTTCAAGGCCACCGAGATTCCAAGGAAATCCGTGCTGAGCTCTATAAGCTCAATGTGTATGGTACGCTCTCTTCCTTGACTTTCTATCTCCGATAGCTAAATCGTAGTTGTAGGACCCGGAGCATTTTTCAAGGCCCATGTTGACACGCCGCGTAGCAATAAGACGTTTGGCGCGCTCGTTGTCATCCTTCCCACCGCACACACAGGAGGGTCTCTCATATTCCGTCATCAAGGGAACGAGTGGACCTTTGACTCGGCCAAGGCTGTCAACGAAGAACCTACCCCACATGCGGCGTTCGTGGCGTTCTTCAGCGACCTACAACTTGTACATACTTCGCTAACTTCCCCCCCGCGGCTCGGGTCACACTTACGCGCGCGTAGATTGATTTGAAAGCTGCCATATATGGCCTCATACGCGACCCTTAGCTCCTCCCGGATGGCGGCATCCTGGGTTTCGGCCTTTCTCATGTGTATCCCTTTAAAGCTGACAAGACAGCGATCTCCGACCTCAAGGAGTGTTTGAAAGGATCTGATTCCACAGCCAAGCGTGTCTGCGACGCCCTTTCGCTCAAGTGCTCGCTCATGATATTCTACCGCGGAGAATACACATCTGTGGGCATTCTTCTCCCAAAATTTGCCAATTTTGGGATGGAGGACATCGAGGATGGGCTCGTACGGTACCTTCAATACATGAAGGGATCCATCGTCGTTAAAGATCTGAACGCAAATGACGCAGGCGATGATGATTACGGTGACGATGACGGCGAGGATGGTCCGAAGGCCATTGTATGGGTAAAGCCACTGACGAAAGTCAATGAATTCGAGTCGGCGTATCTCCACTATGGGAACGAGGGCACCCTTGATTATGCTTACTGGGAGGTTTGCCTGGTCGTCGAGCTACCTTCGACTGGGCAACGTCAATAGACTGATGTTTAGCTGTGGTTAGTATATTTCCCCTTATTCCATGTCGCTATCCCACAGAATCTCAGGAACAATTCGGCTCTCCTTTGTATCATTGTTGTCGTATCGTCTACAAGACTTCAAATAACAATTAGTTTAACCCGTCCCACCGTCATCCTTACTATCAAACTTCAATGTCGTTGAAATGGAAGTAAGACCTGGCTCATCCACCTATCAGGAAACGCATATTCCGTATTCTTTATGGCGATGGGTTTCACCGGCCCTCAATTCTGACCCTCACGCTGTTGTGAAAGCTGCCGCTACCTTTGTGCTAGTCCCATTGATATTCATCAGGCCACGAAAGGCAGATAATCTGTACCAGATAGAAGCATATGCAGCAACTACTCATACATTACAATCTGACTCTGCTACAACCTGATTATTTCGCCTCGTTTGCGTCTACATGTAGCCTTGTTCCAATGGCCCCTATTTTTATGCCTCCTGTGGGAAAAGTGACGTCGCTTGATGTAAATAGGGGCACGACCCTTCAAGCTTTGTGTGTCGTTCTCCCACTTCCATGACATTCGAATGAGGCTCTAGCTTTCCTTTGGAGGCTTCCGCATAATCCACCACCACAGTTTGCCATTTCTAGTGTCCTTTGCTTCCGTACTCGGAAAAGTCCTTTCCGATGAGCACACCCGGACCCGACCTTTGGTAGAAATCACGCCGAAGATCACGAAATGCAACCCGCGTGATACTTACCAAAAATTATTCTGACGTCGCTCATTCTAATCTCTCTCTTCCACCTCACCCTTGAAAATGTCAGCAAAGCCAGTCATCGTACACCATTTGGAGAATTCTCGTTCGCAGCGTATTCTATGGCTTCTGGCTAGTGATTCTCCGAATATTGTTTGCGCTTCCATTGTGCTCACTTGCCACCTAGGAGGAGCTTGAAGTTCCCTACGAGGTGAAGAAGTATAAGCGTGCAGCTCAACGAAGGGCGCCACAGGAACTCCTCGACGTCCATCCTCTTGGAAAGTCGCCAGTTATTACTGACGGAGACATCACTGTGGCGGAAAGTGGGGCAATTGTCGGTGAGTTCTACTATCGTTTCCCGGTGTCCGGCGTACTAAAAGTTCAAACAAGAGTACCTCATTCATAAGTATGGCAAGGATAAAATCGAAGTCCCAGAAGCTGGATGGCTTGACAATGTCTATTGTACGACCTGTCCTCACCTTTTGTGTCCGAATCTTGGAAAGTGACGGCTTCCTTTCCAGTCACCCACTACCCAGAAGGCTCCGTCCAACCCGTCCTCGTTCGCCGGCTCCTCTTCAAGCTCATTCCAGGCAATGTTCCGGCTCTCATTCGCCCCCTCATTAGAGCCGTATTCTCCAAAGTCGACAGCTGACATTGCCGGAATTGAAGTTGCACGGGAAATTCGTGCGTAATGCCCTTTCGCTCTCTTTTCTTTCCCGTCTTCGACAACACAACGTGCAGATTGAATCCCACCTTGCTAAAACGAAAGGGTGGTTTGCTGGAGGCCCGAATCCAACATCTGCGGACTACATGATGGCTTTCACGCTGGAAATCATGATAGATCGCGCCCCGGAGGCCGTTGGCGAAAATATCAAGGAATATGTGAAGCGTGTTCAGGAGAGGTAGGGCCCGCAATTTTCATTTTCGTTCATAATTTACCCATCCCTCAATCATAGGCCGGCTTACAAGAAGGCGAGTTGTTGTCTCCTTGTCTGAAATGCTTAGCTCATAGTCTCATAGGCTCTCGAGACGGGAGGAGAATATGCCTATCTCTTGAAGTAGTCTCTCAAGCCATGGTTCTGGTTTCCGGGTGGAATAATATGCATCATCCCTCTGTGCAAAGACTGGAAGGACAATTCATAGTCATTTCCTCAACTTCACGCCTCTACGAATATCATGTTTCTCGACGGCCAAAATTTTCTGTGTTTGACCTTTCGTCGGATCGGTAGCTTGTGGCGATGATCAGGATATTATTGGCTACAGGTCTAAGCTACAATAGTTCATAAATCATGCATAGTCTGTTCATGTTCATACGTTTTGCCTCTCCTTCAGCTCCTCCCATCCCGACATCTCAAACAGCGATGGTAAATGCTTCCATACCTCCCGCCGCCCTTCAAAGTGCCTCGCCTGACAATACTCGACGCATTCGCGACACACATTCAAGTGCTCCCATCGGTCGTACGCCCGCAGCGGGTGCGGGCTCCTTGCACTCTCTAGTGCATGCCATTCGGCATGGGGACCTCTGGCGTGAGCACAAAGGGCGTTCTGGCACGTCGGCGCCCGCTGAAACACGAGCAGGAAGGAGTGGGACATGGACATCTGTGCCCAGTTCAAGCGCTCGCGTCCGACGAGGCAGACGGTCTTGTCTCGCCATGAGATATCCCCTGGGCGGTCCTTGAGGAGTCGTTTGTGGGGAAAGCGAGAGACACAATAGTAGGCGTAGGGAAGAGCTTCAAGGACGTTATTGTCTTGGGCGAGTCTGATAGCTCGCATGACGGTGTCAGAGCGATAACGCTCAGCGGGACTATTGCCCGGCGGGGGGGTCAGGGCGGATTTCGCCTCGTAAGCCTCGAACGTCGGCGGAAGTTTGGTAAGGAGCAGGGCGATGCACCTTTGTCGAAGGTACCGAACGACGTATTTCGTTGATAACCGCAAGATGCCACCAATGAATGTCATGACTGTGTCTAGATCAGCATCTGTCGGAAGGGTGTCAAAGTGACTGCAATTGGAGAGTTCAGGGAACGGCGAGCAGAACAGATGTAAAAGACGTACTCTGGGCGGTATACAGCCGCCAGGAGGTCCTCGAAATCCCTCTCGTCGTCGTGTAATTCCACGACGTGGCATCCATCGATCATGTCCTCCCCTTCAGGCTGTGGGACGGTGAACAGTGTGGCGAATACCTCCGAGTGCGCGGCGAGAATGGTCTGGTGGACACGAAACAGCGTATTCTGTACGTGTAGCACGATTGAGCCGTCGTACATCCAAAAACTCTCGTGTCTCCGCGGTGTGGGGTTCGTCGTAAGGATGTCGGTGACACTGGTGCTTCCGCTTGAGAGACTGACCATGGAGTCTCGGATCGACGCAGAGCTCATATCAGGGGTAATTGGTCGGAGGGATGTATCAGGAGTTATTGGAGAGTAGTACATCGTATCCAGATGGTGGAGGAAAGCAGAAGAGGCCGTATTCGGAAATTTTGGCCCTCCCGCTTTGGAGGCCCGTACTTGTACCCACGCAGACCGGCATGCCACTGGCGACGCGTGCCACTTCCGTAATTGCAGTATGGAGGCCGTGCAACGTGCAATGACATATTTTGGCGAACGACGTGGTGGTTGAGGAGCAAGTGCCAATCAATTGAAGGGATCATTAATCATTCATGGAATGTTGCCGCTTCTGGCCGCGCCCAACGCCCATTGGCTGCCGTAATGTGAATGAAGGATCTATCCTTAGATGCGTCTCAATTCTTCAGTCCCGTTTTCCATGAAGTCGCGCGCTTGACAGATATGAGTTGATTCTTTAATCTGCACCTCATGCGTTTGAGTACAGGTGCAGAATATTTCTTCAGCGGAAGCGCACTAATTGCTACTAATTGGCGCTTAGGAAATTCGACTAAGGGAGACTAAGGGGGTGAAATGGAAGGCGACACTGGAGCCTGAAACAAAATTTATAGGCCTTCATCTATGACGAATAGGTTGTGCACAGGCATAAGCAGCTTATACTTCCAATAGCTCGAGACGTGAGTGAGGAGCATCGGCCCTTCGTCAGAACTCATTTTCGGATTTCGCTCTTCAGGTAGCAAGGAAAATCTCTCGTAGAAAATCTTGAGCAAAGCGCCGGTAGGGAAGTCTGAGAGTGCCAGCAGCCAAAGCCTTGAATTAATTGATCGACGATGGCCTTTCTTTTTGCAGCCTCCAGCTTGGTTTTTGCGATGTCGTTGATTTCCTATATTCGTGCTTTGGGAATTGGAACTCGGAGGATTTCGTCGATCCAGACGAGTTCTGCGTCTGCTCGCATATAGTTGGTACGGAGCCGGGAACTTATTCTAGCCATCTGACGATAGAAGGAGGATATTACGAGTTCAGCGAGTAACATGAGTGATACACACCGCGGAATTGACTTGGGGACCTGTTTCAAAGGTTATGGTCCAACTCCAAAGCTCTCGCGTTACGAGGACTAATTAGAGCAGACAATTATGGCAAATCTGAGCGAACGTTCCACTCCGGTATCAAATCCAGATGCAATGGTGTCTCATCGATGGCGCCGTGGATGGGGGTATCTGACAAGGAAGAGATAAGCAGACCGTGAAGTAAAAGGCTTGCACAGCGGGGGGAGGCAGACGGATGGCACAAGATTTGTGCTGAAAGGGGCACGGAGCATGTGTTAAAATATGAAAAAGTTCGTCTGAAGATAGACTACTGTTTCAAATCTCGTAAGAATTGTTTATCGTACTTCCTCATGTTGGCTTGCAGCTTGAACCTATTCTCTGCGACATCTGCGCCGATAAGCTGATTAACGACGCTGGAATTTTGATTTAGAACTCATTCCAGGACGATACATCCAGAATACGTACTCCAGGGCACTGTGTGCATTTTCCAGTTTTCCTGTTGTCATTGACGGCGGAAGGGCAAATGGGGGGACATTCCCCCGGGCTGTTTCAAAAGCATTCTCCGTGATTTCGATGGCATGGCAAAGGTCGTGGGTCTCATAAGCAAAGTTTACGAGAACAATAGGATTCTGGGCGCGTCCAGCAGCAATCGCCTCCGCCTTCGCGCGCTTCCAGATCCTGGTGAAGTTGGTATCGTCCTTCCGCTGCTGAGTGATAGAACTTGAAGTTCGGCTTTTTGTTGCTACAACGTCAATTTCGCCGATTTTCGGACCAAGGAATACATTAACGCGGGCGGGTATCTTGTGCTTGTCGTTCTCCACGTCGTATTCTTTCGTGTAGGCGAGATGGAAGATGTCTTCATCTTTGAAGGGCATTAGAAAAATGTTAAAGGTGGCGGTCTGGCATTTATCCGCCTGACGATCTTGTAGGAGGCGGAGGCGAAAGACAAGAGCTACGCGGAGGTAATGGAGAAGGACAGGAACATTAAGGAGGTGTTGAACAAGTGTCGCGAATGCGGTCGCCACTCCCAAAGTTCCGCATTGCCGCTTATGATTCGGCCTGTGTGCTTGAAGTAAGACGTATGATCTAGGGAATGAATACTCGGGTACTCACCAGGCAGCCTTTTGGCACTGGGTACATCATATTTGAGCACTGCTAGCAAAGTATTGAATGTAATGGATGCACGAACCTCTCTGGAGCAATACGCGGCATTCAAACACTGTCGATCTGTGTCAATAGCCCTACCAGAGTAAGATTAATCTTGAACCCACCGCAACACACTTCTTGACCGCAATTCCACCTTCACCGTCCCGTTTTCCGCAGTGGAAGCATGAGATAACCCAGTGGCGCTCTGTCTTCTTTAAATCCTTCTCCGACAGGTAGTAAACACCTTCAGGTTTTCCACTTGATGCAATGGTATCTTCGGCTTCGGGCATTTGGAGCAAGGATAAAAGTCTTTCAGAGTATGGGGGCCCCTATATGTAAGTAGTTGGGGTTGAGGAGAAAGAACGAAATTGTTGATAGGACCAGACTTCGTAATCCGGTATTCCCCGATAACCCCCCCCTCAGAAGCTCATGGCCATCTTAAATCATAGAAACATTTCGATTTTCCACCTTCTTGTCACTAAAATATCCTCCCTGACATCTCAATAGTGCGCCGCTCCAAGGTCGCAATCACCTCCTTCTCCCGAAGATTCAAGCTTTCAGCAATTGTCGGTCCGTCGGCTTCGGTTTTCGCTGCCAACAAGCGCCAGTGATAAGCGCCGTTACGTTGCGCAACATGTATGCAGCCATCTTCTGAGCTTCTGTGTCTCGTCGTCCTATTTCGATACTTGTATGCGCGTCGAATGCACCCCTACGCCCTCCAAACAGAGGAACAAATATTATCGAACAAGGGAGATGTCCCTCGAAATAACTGAGAGTCGTGAGTAGGAATGACAAGGCTACGAGTCGCCTCTACCCACCTCGACGTCGACCTTTGCAATTTTCTCCTCAGAAACAAAAACATGGGGATCAGGTGGAGGGGCTCCTTTGCTCCCTCCTTCCCGCGACTGACGAGAATTCATGGAGCCTCGGACAACAGGACAGCCGTAGCTCATCATCAATCTTGTTTCGATGCTCTCTTCCGCCTTGCTAGCCGTGCATCGACCGGGCATGCGGAAAAGCCTTCAGATTTGCCTGTACAAGTTTCATCAGACTCACCCATATAGAGTATATGTGCGGACTTGCAAGAAAGTTGGAACGATAAGGCAGCGTCCGGATTTGAGTTCATTAGTCCTTCAACGCAGGGTGGCGGGGGAGGGTGCTTCGTGCAGTGTGGATTCACGCAGATCGTCTCAATATCGCGCAGACATTGGAAGGAGAGCACAGAATTAAAATTAGCAGTCAAGTCATACATACAACAGCAGCGAGCAGTAACGGGGTCAGCAGCATTTGGATTTGGTGTAAAGCGAGGTGGGTCCTGTACAGTGAGCGATAAAGCAGGAGCCAGAGGTGAGAAAAGAGGGACGAGGCAGCAGCGAGGACGTTGAGACAAGGAGACGTCAAATGAAGCAAAGACCCGGAAAGCGAAGCAGAAGACAATAAATAGGGTTCGTCAACAAAGCAGTCGATCCTGTAAGAGGGAGAAAGGATCTATATGCGTAGCAGTCCGAATGATGGTGGCCTAAGGGAGAGCATATGCGCGTCAAACGCCACCTAGATGAAAGATCGATCAGAGGACCGACGACGAAGACGAAGGAAGGAGCTTACATCCATCTACTCTTCATCTTCTTCCTCATCGTCGCCGCCACTAGGCTCAGCCTCCTCATCTTCGCTCTCTTCCTTCTTCTTTTTCGGTGCGGCCTTCTTCTTGGGTGCAGCCTTCTCCTTGGGCTCCTTCGCTTTTGAGGCCGTCGCCTTCGGCTCCTTAGGCTCTTTGGGTGCTTTAGGCTTGCGAGCCTTGGGTTCTTGTCCGCGATTGGGGTTCTCGGGAGCATCTTTCCATAGGGCGGCGATCTAGAGGGAGAAGGCATCAGCAATTGCATTGTGACGTGTACACAATAAGACGAGAGAGAAGGGCAGAGGATGACGAAATGGTGGAATAAAACGCGCATATAGGGACTAGGAAGCAGGGAACCAGGTCCGCCATAATGCGGGGGCACCAAATTGGGGTACGGAAGCAAATCATGCACCGATGCGGCGTTGCCGCCGATAAGAAGAAAGACGAAGAAAGCGAGAGAACGACGAGGGAGACAGGACATACATGGGTCATGGCCTCTTTGGCACGGCCGGGGTTCTCTTCGTTCCACTTCTTCATGTGCTCCTTGCAGAAGATCTGGTAGGCTGTGGGCTCGCGCTTAGGCTTGTCGCCGGCATCGGCTGGAGAAAAGGCAGGGTCAATCAGAGCGAAAAAAGGCGCATATATGCGGTATTCGAGATGCCACGGACCCTTCTTTGGCTTCGCAGTCTTAGCGTTGGCGGCCTTGGTAGCGGTCTTGGTCTTCGTCACTGCACGCATACGAGATCAGCGAACCCTATCAGTGATATCAGAGCGCATATACGGACCTGTAGCGGTTTTGGCCATTGCGGAAGAGGGGAAGGGGAGGGGAGATGGTGGTGGTTGGGGGAAAAGAGAGGATGCTGGCAGAAGCACAGAGCGCTGGCTTTTCTGTTGTTGATCTGATTGCTCATGTCATACGCGACGCGTCGTTTGTTGATCGACACGGTGCACGTGAGATGGTCCGTGCTCGCTGCCAGCTCACGCATGAGAAGCGGGCGGAGACGGCCGCAATTTGGGACTCCGCCACACCGTCATAAGGGCGCCCTCGGCTGGCTGGGCGTTGTCTTGTCCTCTTCTCTTTTACATCGCCCGCGGGCTTGGTACTCTCTAAAGCACTTTTTCACCTATCCACTACGCTATTGACTATAATGTCGCCTGTCGCTCTTTCCAAATCCCTCATTGCCCTCGCCTTCGCGCTATCGTCTGCCTCGTTGGCAACGGCCCAAGTAACGGGCACGTTCCCCCCGGTACCTCTGGCATCCAAGCATTTCGACTACCCATCTGGAATCGTACGTACTTCCTGGTGCCCAGCCCTTGGCGATGCGCCCACTGCCTTCTTGAGGCTGACGCCCCATTCAAACTCTTGTATAGCCTTATAAAGTTGACACCGACGTCGGTCTTGTCCGCGGCACTCAGCTCGGATACAATATCTGCAACTCGACCACCGAAAACCAGGACTCCCTCTGCCAAACATCGTGGTTCGACGCCCTTGATGGTGCGTCAACCTTTTCCTTCCGTTTCTCCACCTCCGCGTGTCAGCCTCCACTCCATCGAATTCGGTTAACCGACGTATTCTAGATTTCTGCCTGTGGGCCCCCAGTGTCCCAGGAAAGACCGTTGGTGACATTGAGGGTGAGATGATCGCCTGGTGCACCAAGCCCGGCCACGGTACCCGCCTCATCCCCGCCGGTGCCCTCACGGGCGTCCAGTTCCTCAAGACCCCCGACTACATCCAGGCTGTCGGCTTTATCGACCAAACCCTCATCAACATGGTTGCGGGTGACTACGGTGGGGAGATGGACCCCCATGGAGCTGATCTTGTATGCATACCTCCTTTTTATTTTGGGGTGGAGGCTGACGGAGCCTTGGTAGCGCGGTAACCCCATGGGAGGCATCATGTTCTCCAGTTCGTTCGGCGGCGGCGTCAAGCAAGTCATCGAGTGGACCAAGTATGTGCCCGCATACTTTTATCACAGCAACCCCTGACCCCTCTTCTCCAGCTTCATGGGTGGTAACGCTTTCTGCTTGAAGGCTTGCGATCCCGCTGGTGCCAACGCCGCCCACTACTGCGAGCACATTTATGATCGTATCGGCTGCGCTTTCAACGCCCCCAACGCTGCCCAAGACAAGGTCTTCGAGTCGTGCGATGCCGAGAACGCTGATTTCCCCGGCATTTACACTTCCGACGGTCAAGTCATGACCTATACCCAGCCTCCCGAGTCTCTCGGCGCCATCACCACAGTCCCTTATACCGCCCGCGTTCCCTCATCAAGCAACTGCAAGCCCTTCAACAGCGCTGAGCTCTTCACTGGTCTACCCACCGTCGCAGCCACTGGTGCTAGCACCACAGGCGGAGCTGCTGCGACTGGTACCGCCTCTGGTGCCTCCAGTCGCGGGACGAACAGCGCGAGCCGTACTGGCACGAACACGGGCACCGCCGACAACGCGCAAAGTACCACCAACGATGCCAGTGTCGTCGCTGCCTCGTGGGGCATTGGCATGGCGGGTGTGGCCTTCGCTGCCCTGTTCCTCTCATAAGGAGGCCCGTAGTATGTTCGTTATGACCTTCCACCGTTACGCCCTTCGTACCATGCTCATCCTCGCCGCCGTTTGCTACCTTCATGACCTGTTGATTGATACGCCTCTGTCCTGTCTTTTGATGCAGAGCGTGGACTCCGCTGCTTCGTACCTAGTGGACAATATATATTAGACATTTAATGGAGATTATTCGCTCGCTTTGGATTACTCGCTTTGATGCTTAGCTTGAAGTAATACTAGCTGTGGACGTTGTTTGAAGTTCAGTTGTCGCTCTTGTCTGGAGGAGGTTGCGTCAATCTGGGAATACTGACCAGGGCAACCTGTACTTGTGGTACCGTCTGGTTGAGTCACCAACACCGTTTGGTGACTCTTGGTGCTTTGGGTCTCTGTGTCTTGGGGCCTCGTAATCTGGGAGCGGACGTGGTTATAAACATAGACAAGATGCCAGATATAGGCTCTCGGGGTACTTCACTAGATTCGAGTGGTTTCACCTTCTATGCAGAATGCAACGGAAAGTAGGTTGTGTAACGACGCCAGGAGGACATACGCATAGAGGGAAGCGAAACATATCTATGCTGTGGCCGGCAGCGTACCTCTCCTTGCGACGGGCTTGAAGGGAGAAGGTGTCAATAGCACATCGTGACCAGACACGAAGAGAGCCATACCTAACGTGCGATTCCATCCTACCCCCTAAGTTTGGACAGCGTGTGATCGCAGACACAGTTGCATATATGTAGCTAGAGAAGCTCAGCGATGATGTTGAAATATAGAAAGGCAGATGCGCACCGGGTCTAATGTCGGCGAATGCCTCGGCGCTTATCACTGGCGCCTGTTGAGTGACCGCACCCGGCGCCGACGGACCGACGACATTTCCGCAGTGTTGTAGGTAGACGGATGACGTCGGATAACATGGACCGAGGAGATGCAGCGGCGACGCAGCGGCGAGGAAAGAAGGGCGAAACTGGGCAGCACTCAGCTATTGGCACAAGAGGAAGGAAGGTCGAACAGCTTACCGCATATATGCGCGCCGACGACAGCGCTTGTCACTGCCGAGCATAGAATGGGGTGGTTGAATGGAAGCCACGAGTCGCGTCGGGTACCGGAAGGCTGAGAGGGAAGCCGTTGAGGAGGGAGGAGGGATGGTAGCGGAGGAACGATCGAGCGAGCGCTCGTGAAGGATGAGGGGGATGGGCGATGGGTGCGGAAAATCTGGATGTCGAATGGTGAGGAGTGAGAGCGGTGGAGGAGGAGGGGGAGGAACGTCGGAGGAGGGGCGGTGGCCCCGGCAGAGGCAGTGAAGGGGAGGGAGATGGTGGGGGAAGGGAAGAAAGAAGGGTTGGGGGGACGATTGAGAGAGGTCTGGTATTTAAGTACCGCCAACCCGTTGGGGGCGCACAGGCCAACTGCGGGACTTTGGGGTTGGGCTCTATGCTGCGTTAAGCTAGAAAGACACGACCACTCCGGTGACACGGTCCGTTGACGCCTGCCCGACCGTCATCGAATAACGGTCCAACGCGCACGTTTTCCTTGACATAAATACTTGTTCCTCATGCGCTCTCAATGGATACAACTAGGACATTTTATATTGAAGGATTAATACGCGAATTGGGTACTCGTTCACGTTCGATTGTCCCAGGCTTCCCAGCAAATAATATTTCACTTAGGCGCCCGTTGCCATCAACTTTACCATCTCGGGAAGAAGTCTTGTGATCGCCAAGCAGTAATACGGTCGTTGACTTCATTCTACCCAAATGATAAACAACTGTAGAGGCCCTCTCTGCTGCAACAGAAAGAAAAAGAAACACAAAAAAGCCATCTGAGGGCTTTTGAGACGCAATTTCTCGGGAAATGAGTGCCAGATCAGTCGGCGCCCGTTTCCTCCCCTTGTGCGTACGCGCAACCGTGGAGTGAGAAAGTATAGTCTTTTTTCAAGTACATATGATTTAGAAACCTCAATATTAATTTCTTGCGTTCGCGGAGGAGACTGCAACGAGCCGCCGCTACAGTTGACAAAGGGGTTTCTCGCAGGCTCATTCTGCGCACAGTTCCGCGACTTGAATCAGTTCAAATTAAAGATTCTTGCCTAGAACCTTTGCATTACGGATGCCTTTCAGAACGTACTTTCCTGGATTTGCGCCGAGCTTCGATGGCGATCGTAGTCTGTCGGAACGCTAGAGTTATTATTTAAATTGTCAACGCTTCAAAGCTAATTCCACCACTATTTTCTCCCTCCTCACTCAGTCATTTCGAGGGACGCCCCTGCATGAGCGACGAGCGTTTAATTTTAATCTGACGATAATAAGAATTGCTCGTTTTCAAGACTTTTGCCCGGCGGGGCGTCTTCATCACTGTCACCGCTGGCTCTTGACGTTGTTGGAAGGGTAAAACGGGATTGATGTGTTTCAATCTCCACCCTTCGTGTAGTGTTACGCTCGATATCTCTATGTTCGTTAACGCCGACATATTCGAAGTCGAGGACCGTCTTTGAATTTGAAGCCCGGATCAATGATATCAAAATTGATATTGTTGATATGATGTGACGGGAACGGTCAACGTTTCAACAAGCCTCTTTCTGTTTCCACCCATGCCTTTCTCAACAGCGTTCTTCAACTCCATGCATCGTCGGAATTTTCGTGGTTCACGGCCTTTCGTGACCGAGCACAGGTAGAAGCGCAGCCCTCTGCATTCCCAGGCTCCTCACAGACGTCGTGTTGTCTCAGAAGACTGCGACGCAGGCTGGAGCCAACGTCAGGCCTTACGGCCTCCACGATCGCCTGGGCACCGCCAGCCCACAACGCTTCCCGGTGCCAACCCTGATGAAAATTCCTGACACGAACCTCGCACGAAGAGTGAAGAGTGACATTTGAATAACGCCCAAGATGTCTTGTCTCAGTAAGCCAAGGCTGTCCTGGAGGCTGTTACGGAGGGCTTGGGCTTACGATTCCGGACGTAAGCTTCCGTTAATGTCATGCACGAAGCTCCTTATCTGGCGTGCCCAGGCCGGTGGAAGAACACGAATGGAGGCTTTCACGGAGGGGGACAAAGCCATCCCCCGTCGACGGCGAGCAGGACGGCGGAGCGTGCCCCTTGGCCAGCGCAACAACGGCGGCTGGGCACGGACTCTCGGCGTCGAGCGTCCAAGCCTTCCTTCCCCTGCTTTCTCGCCTGCTTGGGGGTCACGTCGCCCAAGACTCCCAAGCCCCCAAGCCAGGGATGCGTCCGTTATATACCGCGCGGTGGAGAAGAGTAGCCCCATCGTCGTTTGTTGCCTTCTCCCCTCTTCTGTGCACCTCGCTCGCTCGCCGGCCCTCCCGTCCCCTACACCCACCCTAATACGTTCGACGTTACGTTCGCCCCGGTCCAGGAGCATTTTTGAGAAGAAGAGATTTTAAGTTTTCGCCGAAGAAGAATTTTATAACATGTCCCCTGTCGCTCTTTCCAACCTCGTCGCCCTCGCTGTTTCTGCGTCGCTCGCAGCCGCGCAGATCACGGGCACTTTCCCCGCCACACCGCTCGCCTCCAAGGGCCCCTTTGCATACCCCACCGGTATTGTACGTGTTTTCTCCCTTTTCCCTAGGTCTTGGCGGCGGTGAGGTGGCAACGCTGGCGCTCTTCCTTGTCATTTCTGCACTCCAAGTTCCTCCGTGTCTACGCCTTCTTCCATTTTCTTTTCTCCATGCAGAGCCTAGCCGTGCTTCGCTGCAACTCATTCATGCTGCGGACGACGTGCTGACGTAACTTTTCCTTGACTATCAGCCCTACAAGGTCGACACCGACGTTGGCCTTATTCGTGGTACTCAAATCGGCTACAACATTTGCAACTCGACGACCGAGGGCCAGCAGTCGCTCTGCCAGACGTCTTTCCTGAACTCCCTCGATGGTATGTCTGGTTTTCGCATCTTATAGAAGAATGCGACTAAGAACTTTTTTTCTCAGACTTCTGCCTGTGGGCCCCTCCCGAGATGGGTCGTGAGGTCGGTGACATCGAAGGCTCGATGATCGCCTGGTGCACGAAACCCGGCCATGGCACTCGCCTGATTCCCGCTGGCGCCCTTCATGGCGTCCAGTTCACCAAGACACCCGACTACGTCCAAGTCGTGGGATTCATCGACCAGACCCAGATCAACATCCTTGCGGGCGACTTCGGCGGCGAAATGGACCCCCACGGTGCTGATCTCGTGAGTGCTTCCGCTGGTAGAGAAGATGCAACTGCTCATGTGTTTTTGTCGTTCAGCGTGGTAACCCCATGGGTGGTATCGTCTTCACCAACCAATTCGGTGGCAATTTCATTCAAGGCATCGAATGGCACAAGTATGTCTTCTATTCCCATTTGCCTCGTTCTCTATCCTAACCAACTGCCTTGTCGACAGCTTCATGGGCTCGAACACCTTCTGCTTCAAGGTCTGCGATCCCGCCGGCCCCAGCGCTGCCGACTACTGCGAGCACATCTTCGATCGTATTGGATGCGCCTACAACGCCCCCAACAACGCTCGTAACGGCACCTTCGAGTCCTGCGATGGCGAGTCTCAAGACTTCCCCGGCATCTACACCTCCAACGGCCAGGTCCTGACCTACACTCAACCCCCTGAGACGCTCGGCCCCATTACTACCATCCCCTACACCGCCCGCGTGCCGGCCTCCAGCAACTGCCGTGAATTCGAGTCCGCTGCCATCTACACCGGCCTCCCTTCTGCTTCCGTCTCGACGACTGCGACCTCTGGCACTGCTGCCCCTACGAACGGCTCTGGCTCCACCTCGAGGGCGACCACCGGCACGTCGACTGCCACCGGCACCGCTGACGGTGCCAACGCCAGCACCGGTGCTGCGGGCACGATCGCCATCTCTGGTGCCGCCACCTTCTTCGGTGTTATCTTCTCCGCCCTCTTCCTCTCGTAAACGGTCTGAAACATGATGTTTCTTCACGACCTTTACGAGTAGTACTACCGATTTTGGACGGACAAAAAATATTGACTTTATAGCACTTTAGTAGCGTACCTGGGTTTTCGCGTATTTCTATCTATTACTTCGTTGACTGTTGGTGATGTATCTCCGTATCAGCAATGATATCCGCTCGTTTTCGATTCCCCATCGCCAGTAATTCTAGCTCGTCTCATCTAAGTTCTGTTGGATCTACGACATAACTCCACCTGGTCTGGCTGGTGTCGCGTTGGAAAGCATGTAAGCATTAGATAAGATAATGAAATGATGACAGTCGAAGGAAGCAACTGGACCTCCTTCTCACCCAACTTCCATCACACCTGGACGAAAGAAGAGCCTACAAGAATGACATCGCCCAGAAGCAAGTTCGACAAGGACGCTGAACTCGGTGTCCATACTATAACCGATGGAAATTACAGATCCTACGAGAAGCGACGGTTGAAGAAGGATCCATGCCAGACATGCGGGGCGCGTGACAAGGAAGACGGAGGAGCAGTCCAACTTTCGCGGTGCAAAGGAGTGAGCACGGTTGATCTATTTATTCTATGGCCCTATTTGACCACTGGCCCAGTGCGCGATAGTATCTTACTGTTCACGAGAGGCGCGTCCCCTGTCATTGCTACTGATGGAGCATTTCTGACCCACGCGGTGCCGTTCTCAAGTGCCAGAAGGCGGACTGGTAAATACCTGTCCTTCTCATTAGATGCTGCAGGGCGTCACAAAAGTACAGGAAATCCCACAAGGAGTACTGCCAGATTATCCCCGTGGTCAATGCAACGCAAGAACTCATTCACTGGTTTTTCGTGCACCCCCCGCTGCTACACCATTTCCGGGTCGCCTTAATTCTCCACCTGGGTATCGCTTCTAAACCTGATCCCACGAAATCCTGGATTATCGACGTCCCTGTCTATCTCTTTCCTACCTCCTCCTCCGACGCGGTCCCTTTGTACACTGGGCCATGGAGGGACGTCGACGAGAAACGCAACATGCAGGGATACTTCCACATCAAAATGGGCGGCAAGAAACAGCTCGATGTGGCCCTCCGCCTCTCGAAACAGGATCCGGACATGGATATCATGGTCCGCATCTGGCGAGAAGGGAGGAAGGCCGCTGAGGCTTTCGGGCGGAAGGACAACCCTGTTGTCGTCGCGAACTTCATCTACGAGCACCAGCAGATACACTTGGGCTTCGAGCTGACGAAAGATGCCTTCGAGACCGCAAACGGAAGGTCGCCTCCTCCGGAACTTGCCATTCCTCGCTCTGAAGACAAGGATGCTGTGAATAGCACGCAGTCCGTGCTCAAGTGCGTTATGTTCAACTTTTACGGATCATTTTCATTATGCTGAACGAGGTACTTACAGTGATATCAACGCGTACATCAAAGAGGACAAGGAAAATAAATTGAAGCTGCGGGCGACGATGCGAGAGTCTGATAAAGAGGTCGTTCGCCAGATGGGTCGGCAGATGGGCCGTCGTCGTGATTAGTACCGTCTAAGGTTTGACTCTTTGTCCTCAACCCCTATATTGACGCATATATTCCATATTTCCAGGAGCCTCGCAAATCGAAATAGGAAGGAAATGTTCGAGGAGGCTACCTTGGTCATCGAATTTCAAATATTGCATATTAGAATCCGAAGCATCAGATTAGATTCCTACTCTACGCTTTGCACAGGCTGCTACGTCTCTCTCGGGAATTGAACGCACGTTCTCTGTCTCAGAGTTGGAAAATCCACCCGGCGCCAGATATTATATCGCTGGTGGCGAGCTAAGCGACGCATAGCTATTCAGTTCGCGACAAGTCAGAGGATGCGAGGCCTGTCCCCTCGATGGCGCATACAGTTGCTGCATCAACTCCACACTCCCATTACCCAACTGTGTTACCATTCCAAACTAAGGCCTGCCGACCTCCTGCGGGCAAAACTCGGTCTCGAAACCCGAGAAACTAGGTTCCTCGACGAGTGCGTGGTATTGATATTCTTCGGGTATTCTGTATTCTGGAAGAATACCCGGAGTATATAGATGACGCGGTGCAAGAAGCAGACTTCAATTCAAAGGTTCCGGAGTAGGTATGCAGTATGATTTTCACTCGAATACTCTAGAGTATATGTCGAGTGTATCCCACTCGTTGTTATCTAGATCTGCCCTTGATTCCAGTTGTCAGATAAGATTGTCTTGTGGACCGGGCCGAGGCACCAGACGTTGAAAAATCACATTCCCACGTGTCCCAAACACAACTTGCATTCCTTCTTAGCTCTCATCCCCACAGTAACTTCTAGAGACTGCTTACTAGCTGTGAACAGCCTTCAATTTGCCTCTATACGGCCATGGATCCTCCAACCAAGCCCTTCAGTTCGAGGTTTCCCACCAATTACGCCCCTACCGACGACGAAGTCTTGCAAATCAAGAATCTTATTTCTGCCCCACTAGTTCAGGTCGCCCAGATCAAAGAGAAAATGGCACAAATAAAGCGCGAAATTTCAGACCTTCAACAGCAATACGATGCCTGGGAGGGAACCTGTTCTTCCATCCTTCGAGAGGCCTCCGTTAAGGACTACCAGGCCCTTCTCGCCCCCATACGCCGACTCCCTCCCGAAATTCTGCAGCAAATCTTCCTCTTTACCATTCCAGATAACCACTACGCAATAGTTTCCCCCAACGACGCGCCAGTCTCTCTCACCCACACTTGTGGCCGCTGGCGTCGCATCGCGGTCAAGATACCATCATTGTGGACCTCCGTTCACGTCTCAATCCCCTCGCAGATGATAGAAGATCCAGACTATGTGAAGAGAGCCATAGATGCACGAGTTTCAGCTCTGAAGAGATGGATCAAACGAAGCCATGACTATCCATTCGACTTTTCCGTGTACGACCCCGGGACTGAGCTTGACCTAGAGGTGCCTCGAAAGCGGCTATTCGGGCTGTTGTGCTCCGTTTCAAAACAGTGGCGGCGCGTTAAGATTCACGCCCCTCCTGACGTTTTGCAACGTATCGCGAAGCTGAAAAGGAAGGACATACCCCTTCTCGAAGAGTTCGAGGTTCACACCAACCTCCTCTCCTCTACTGTTTCTTACAACGACGACGACGAAGTCATCATATGGGGCCGCAGCATGGCTCTCGCCGCACCGCTCCTCACACGTTTCAAAACCAACACCGTCTCGGAGTCGCTCCGCAAATTCAGGCTCCCATACAAACAGCTCACGCACCTCGAGCTCGGGCACGGGCTCTTACCCTCACGGGAGCCATTCCTCTCCGTTTCGAGGCTCGCTTGGATTTTGCCACTGATGACGAACCTCGTCAGTGGTTCCTTTGTCGTCAGCGCGGCTTCGTTCGAGTTCCCAGAGCAGCCCATCAAGCTGCCCCAGCTGGAGAGTTTAGTGATCACCGAGATGGGACGTGAAGTGGACTGCTCAGAGCTGTTCGGGCGACTCGTCATTCCGAAGCTCAAGCAGTTGACGTACCATTCCACCCCACTGGTCAACGCGGAAGCAACGCTTTCTTATATGGCATTGCGTACGATTCTCCGCATCGCTTCACCAACGCTGGAGAGCCTCGAAGTTAACGCCCTCATGTTTCCTTCCCGAGATTTCATAATTAATTGCCTACGCTACCTCGCAAACGTCCGCAAGTTGCATTTCGTCGATATGTCACCCAGCAACGTTCCTGGCGCGCTTCATCCTGGCACCCACTTCGACGATGTGCTTCTCGACACGCTCATCTCCACCAGCGAGTCTCCAAATAAGTACCTCCTTCCCAAGGTCGAAGACATTAGGATCGAATGCCTATCGAAGTTTACGGATGCAGCGATCTGCGAGTTCCTCGGCTTTCGCAGTGGTACTCTCCCTGGCGTCCGTATTTGCGCGCTGAAGTCCTTCTCCGTTGTTGTCGAGCACTCGTGCCCTGACGATGGTGGCGTACCGAAGCAGATGGAGCACCTTGTGAAGGCGGGATTGGCATTGATGGTGATGTACAGTGGTGCGAGGCTGTATCCACGGGCTGTCGATGCATCTATCAGCTCTGGTCCTTTATCTAGCGCATATGATGGGTTAGCTAATTTCTAGGATAATCGACCTTGCGGGCATTTGCAGTTTCTCGTGGAGTACTCTATCGTAGACTCTTTGAACGATGCCGTCGGTCGTTGACAGCCAAGTTGACCTACGTGTCCTTTTGGCGGAAAGGAAACAGAGAGGAAACACCGAGCCCCTATACTCGACGAAGGCGACGTGAGCTGTGGCGGACTTCTGACTGTTTCTTATAGTTCGAGTTCTGCGGGCAAATTCTAGGTGAAGGTAAAAGTGGAATGACCTGTGGGCCGGCCCCATTCCTGTTCAAGAGTGTTCGAGGCGTCAAGTAAAACCTAATATAATCGACTTCATTGGAAGGAAGGAAGGTTGGATTACTAGCGGGGTCCCAATGAGGAACTGGAGTTGGTGTTTATATAAATTTCTTTGAGGAAATAATGGAATGGCGAGAACACTCGCTGGGGACGGTTGTGCTCTGGCTAATCTTCTCCAACGAATTAACTGCTTAGTCCTGTAATGCCGTCCCTGAGCTCGACCTTTCAACACATCATAACAAGTTGAATACTTTCACGCACCTGCGATCAGGTCGACGGAAGCATTCTTGCATTCCTGGCTGATTCGCGGAAAACCTCTTTATCGAACTCCCGTATAGATGACCTCAACCCCAGAGTGTTCTGAGTGTCACGTCGAATGTATTCGTCAATGCCCCTACAGCTCAGGTGGACATTAGCTCTCCGTTCAGATCGACAAAAATAAAGGTACCGTAATATTAAAAATTCGGGGGCATATCATGTCCTTCGGGACGCGTCCCACTTCAAAAACCTCGCTCCGCGGAAGAGGCTCAAATGGCGATGGCTTTCCTCGCGCAGTTTCAAAAGCCTCATGAGGTACGTCCAACCCAAGGATGCGCTCCTCTCCTTCGTACCAGAGCTCCAGGTAAACAGTCGCAAAGTCACTGGGTCTCTGTTCGTTGCTTTCCATCTTGCTGAAAAGTCTCTTGTAGCCCTCAACGTCTATCAACCTCTTGAAGGGATCACCTCTGAGACGAATAGTAAATTCCTCGTCGTTCACTGTGTGTCTCATGTCGAAAGATCCCAGCGTGCCTTCGAACGGCTCCTGGTAGGCATAGATATCTTCAAACCCGAGGTAAATAGAAAGGAAATGTTCGATCTTTGCGGGCTACAACATTGGCGGGACACTGATGAAATGGAATTTCTTCTGTGGAGGCGCGGTCAGCAACCCGAGATTATGGACGAGGGCCACGCGGAAGTAGTGCAAGAGTACGGGTGTCAAGAAGAAATTCACGAGCATGTCACCTATGATCAGCTAGCTGGTTGCGGAAGTTACGACAACGCGCTTTGCGCTTCTTCCTGAGCACTTGGGGTGGTCAATTTAAGAAGCAGGGATCACTATGATCGTTTACCAGCCTACCGTCTGGCACTAGCCAAATCACTGTTTGTGAGGATAGTTTAACTCAATGATTTAAATTGAACTTGCTTCTCGCGAGCAATAATATTAATATACCATAAGACACTGAAAAGGCAACGTCTTTTAACTGGATGTTGTACAAACGAATGCGTACGCACAGCCTTGCACATCAAGAGGCGTGCTCCGTTCTCCCCGTCTTTTTTCCTGCATACATCGCATGATTGACGGGAGAGTAGACTCCGAGCTTGGTTACTTTTTCGAGATGCGGATGCCCTAGTTCTTGTTTGCCTTTCGACGACTTCGGAGCGGTCAATAGGTAGAGATAAGAAGCGGGGTGAAAATCGTTCAACAGCGCTCAACGCCCCACTTTGTTTATTTGGCAGGGCTTGATACAGGTGCTTCGGTCGGTGCTTCGATTTGACTGGGAGAATCGATTTCCGAATTTGACCACCGCGCTTGCTCAACAGCGAGCCTAATTTTCCTACAAGTCACATAGCTAAGTTCGCTTCTCAGCGGTGATGTGCAACTGCAGACTCAACCAGGTGCATGATGGTAGGGGCGAGAACACAGTTTGAGGGCACTTTTCGACTAGTACAACTTTACATAGCTGGCAAGAACAAACGGACGGCAATCAAGTATGGGGAGCACCAACGAGAGATTTCTGATTGACAGAGGGAAGGAAGCATTGTAGAGTACTTGAATATCTGCCTACTGGCGTTTGTCAGCTGGAGGGAGCTCGACAACCAGGCAGACCTCCCCGTAAGCATAGTCAAGGGTCGCTTCGTTTCCGTAACTGATGAAGGCCGCCTTGAATGCATTGACTTCTGCGAGTGGCTTCGCCCACACAATGCTATGCACGTTCGCCCCTTCGATCATCATTCTCACAAAGTCGTCGTCTCCGCCTTTCGCGTTGGGATCCACAACAGGAATGGAGCCCCTGAGATCCCGAAGATACATTGCAAGCCCATCTTCGACCTGATCGTCCCCAAAATCGACGAACTTGGGCATAAGGACGCCGACACGTTTGTCCTCCTCACGGTAGAATGCCATTAAAGAGGACTTGAGCGAAAGGGCGTCGCAGACACGCTTGATTGTGGCATCAGATCCTTTTAAACACCCATTGAGGTTAGAAACCTTGGTAAAGCTGGAGTTGAAGGGATAAGCGTGAGAGAGGCCGAAGCCAAGGATGCCGCCATCTGGGAGGATTTGAGGGTCGCGCATGAGGGCGGACATGGCAGCTTTCAAATCACTCTCCTGGTTGTTCCCGGAAAGCATGGTCGGTGCCGGGCTTGTCGAGTCGGCGAAGTATAGGTTGTAGGTGAAGGTAACACGATATCCGGAGGTGACCTCGCAGACCTCGTGTTCGACGTCGCTGAAGAACGCTACGAATGCAGCACGTGGACTTGGTTCTTCATTGACAGCGTTGGCCGAGTCGAAGGTCCACTCGTTCCCTTGATGACGGAAGATGAGAGACCCCCCTGTGTGTGCGGTGGGAAGTATGACGACGAGAGAGCCGAACATCTTATCACTACGCGGAGTGTCGACATGGGCCTTAAAAAACGCCCCAGGTCCTACAACGAAGATTAGGCCGCTGGGGATAGAGAATTAGCCATTTCTACGTACCATACACATTGAGCTTGTACAGCTCGGCACGGATCTCCGTGGCCTCTCTTTGCTCATGAAACAAGGATCCAACGATAGAGTTGATGATGCCCAGCTGCAGGGGTGAAAAGTGGCTGGCAAACATCGTCGCGTCCATCTTCCTTGCCTTCCTATACGATTCGTCCAACACATCTTTCTGTCCGCGCCCAAATGTGGCTGGTTGGCAAGCGTCGGCGAGTTTTTTGAGCTGCTCGTCGGTGGCATGGGCAAAATCGATCAACCTGTACAAGATCAGAGTGAGGAGATAAGATGAGACGGAAAGACGCACTCCGCCTTGAGATCTCCGCATTTATAAAACAATGTCGAGTTCGTTGCGTCCAGTGGCACAGTCCCGGTGCAGTATGGAAGGCCAGTCACCGACCGGAGCATGGCCTGCACGGTTTCGAGGGTGGATGACATTGAACGAAGACAGAATGGGGGATTGGACGCACAATCAAGCCGATATTTATACTATCGGGCACGCGCTGACGCCTTGCAGGACGTGTCTCACATTTTGTATGACTCGCGGGTAAATTATGCTCGTGTGGGAATCGTTTGAGTCAGTCGTCCCAGCTCTCCAGCTTCGTGAGACGGCACGCAAGCGAAGGAGCGGGACCAGAAGACCAGGGGGTAGCTCATGGGTCCGATGAGTCAACGGAGGCAAACGCTGCATAAGACTATCTAATTATTTGCATCAGGGGTTTCTGGATCAGAGACGAGGCAACCGTGTCGGAATTGTGCACCTTCTCCTTCCATCGCTCAGCAGCTCGAATAAGATACGCACGCCAGAAGGATAGCGTTCTTGTTTTCGTGATGGTGGTTTAGAAACAGGAGTGCGTGTGACACGGAAAATGAGTCATGTCACATATCACGCACTGTGACACCTTTCCTCGGTAAGTAGACGCCGAAAGGGAATAAGCGCCCGACCGACCCGACGGCGTTGGTAAGCAGAAGCCGCCGATTCGCGTGTATACGCCTTATCTCCGCCTCGGCAGCCCATCAAAGACAGATTCTGGGACCTTGTGCGCCCTCAGAGTCAGATGTTCACAATCCCGGCTGTTCCTAATGGCTTCCCGAAAGAGCCTCTTCTTGAGCTACTGGCGGCAAGAGAGATCCTTCAACCTTTCGGCCGATAGTCGGCAATACGAAGTTTCCTTGGATCACCGTCGATGGCAACTGTCCGAAAGAAGGCAGGAATATCTCAGGAGGGTTATTTAGAGGCAAACAAAAGCCTCGATTCAAGAAAAATAATAATAACAAAAAGTTGGTGATTGGAAAGCCCGAGAACTGGCGAAGCCTACATATCCGTTCGGCCCACCAATTACGCACTGAAGCATATGAGACGGGGCTCGTCAGCTGGCATATCCCCGAAGGGTAGATAATTATGGAAAAACTTACATGAACGATATTTGTGGGGCCCGCATACTCGTGTTGGCGTTCGTTACCAGATGGACGAAAGGTTATGCTTTGGGGGTACCACCAGTTTGGGATGGGAGGGCGAGAGCGGAATAAATAAGCAATAAAGAGGAAACAACGAGCGGGGGTATTCGGCGGGGGTTAAACGGATTGCAGTCGATGAGTCTAGATATGAGTAGGTTGGCAACTATGAATAGAAGGCAAAAAGGGTTTGGCATACGGGATAAGCTCAGACGCAGCCCCCCTAACCACCACCTTGAGAGAATTGAGAATGTTCGTTATGGTCAAAGCGGAACTGGCGGACTCGTAAGCACGAGCCAGCATGGGGTTCATTATCCATGCAACACGTACCTGAGACCCGGAATAAGTCGCGTGTTGCCATGAAAAGTGGTCCCACAGGAGGCATGACCTCAAGGGCGAGGAGAGAGAATCTCCTGAGAACCACACAGCATCTACAGGGTGAATTTATACGATTTTCGAGCTGTGCAGTCCCGTGACAGGCTGCGCATCACCCCTCTTTGACCCATAAGATGTTTATGCCAACCCGGTGAAGGGCAGTGCGAGCGGCAGAGAGATCATCACCGAAGAGACAACCGGGGAAACAGGCACGCCATTGTCGGTTCTCTCCTTGAAAATTGAACTAAGGAAGCAGGAAGATGTGGGTTTATCTGACAAAGAAAAAGGAGAAGCAGTGCATAGCTGTACAACACATGCCCCAACTCCCATGGGAAATTCGTCAGGCTGCGTGGGGAAAGAGGCACCTCCCGATGTGTCATCTCCACCGCCATGTCCGCGTCAGGTCTGATGGGACAAGGAAAATGAGATACTGTCGGAACGGGCCAACAGGCACTGATTACGGTCGTTTGGGCTAATATTAACTATGTTGTGGGTGCTGTGAGCGCTGCGAATGAACGGGCGTGGGAGCATACATTACGTCAATGAACTTCAAGCTCATCCCGGCCTCTCTTCTGCTCACAGCCATCGTCATGCCTAAGATCAAACAGACCCACTCACTAAACGACGGGACTTGAACAAAGTGATATCTTCCCAGTTATAGGCGAAAGCCCAGGAACACGTTCACTGGCTCCACAATCGACCGGAATCTGGCGGAAGGGTGAATCTATTCCGAGTTTCCGCTAAGTCCTTTTCCGAATCTTGCACTTTACTCGAGGAGACGATTAGTCGTTGAGTAGGTCATCCTTCTCAAATGCGCCATACGATCTCCTCGTGAAACCTCTTTCTTGACTGGTCTGCGCAGGGTGTTCTCAACACAGTGGGCGAGAACGGCTCTCTGGAGCCTTCGACTCCGTGCTATGATTGCGACGAGGCGGCATCTATCACCTGCTCAACTGACTTATTGAATAACTTATAGAATCCGCTCGATGACATGCTCGCCCCCAGGCCTCCGCCCTGGACTCACCACGCGCCCTTGGAGAGCTCAAGATGGTCCAAGGCCCCCGTCAACTGTACTAGGGCAACATATCTTCGTTATCGATGCGAGCGCAGACCGAAGCACAAGATCAGACTCGTTTTTGACTCCAATACTAGTGCATGTAGGGCAATAGTCGAAATGCAGTGACGCCGACTGGGAGATCGCTCTAGCCCGTCCTGGCTCTTGGGGCTGTGTTTCCCCAGACTCGTTGTTCAAACGTTCATGGCTTAAGTATAAGGGGGGTTACTTACCTCCTGTGCGTAAGCCTCACTGCCAAATTCTCCCTCAACCATGGAAGAGTCCATTCCAGAACAAGGAGAACACCCCGTCTGGCACCCCAAGTTAACGCCATATCGCTTAACGGTCATCTCGACGTCGCTTATCCTTGGAACTTGGAAGGCAATCTCGACGCAGAAAGGGGACAAAATCTTACCCGTCACGCTAGAATGGATATCTGGCGTGGCGATCTTTCTCCTGTGCGTATCCAGCTCGTGTCGCCTCGCAAGAGTTTAAGGAGATGATTTTGCATTCAGTCTGTTCTGGGGAGGAATATATGATTTGAAAGGGGTTGGGGTTTACTATCTGGACTGGGTCTTTACCTTCGATGTTTCGAGCCTGCTGCGGAGGGTTCGCAGTTCTGTCGTCGCCCCAGAGCCACCACGAGCCTTGGAGGAAGAATCTGCCAGAGACGATACAAAGTCCACTGAAGACTCCGTGATGCCACTTCTGAGTGCATATCACATACTTGTATCGTTGACGGTCGTACTCTTCGGTATGACGAAGGCGGTACTCATTTACTTAAATAAATGCACTCCCGCCAACTGGATTGATTGGACTCTTGGCATCATTGCGTCGTCGATGTAAGCCTAATTTTTTTGAATCTTTCATACGAGAATTATCAACAAGGATTCCAGATTCTTCATTCTTGGATTGTACGAAAACAATCTGATTGGCCTGGCTTCCTGGTTATTCGTTCTCGATCGCCGTCTTGATGCAACCTTATGTGCGTTACAACATACTGTGTGCTATATTTCCGCCGGTTGGGTGCACTTACGTCGATGCATTAGTTGTAGCTGCCATTCCGTCCGCAATAGGCGCACTGTTGTGCCTAACGTCTCTTTATTATGCGGCGCATAAAGTACTTCATATATGGAAGACAGAGAGGCATGAGTGGCACGCCCAACATCCGGGGGCCACCTTTGAAGCTAAATTTGTCGATTGCTTCGTGCGGTATATTTCATCGTTCCTGCCTTGCATCCTTGGACTATATTCTTTCCTCGTCTTCACTGTCATGTGGCGTAAATTGACGCGAAGACTACAAACACTGTGGCATCATCTCGCCAACCCCCCCAGAGAAGCTCAGGCAATCCCCTTGCTGGACATTGACAATGCAAATATCGAGCGTGGTGATCAACAGACAGAAAGGCCTGTGCAGTCTGCAGAACTGGCGGGCTACTCCGGCAAACAAGGTGCGATATTTCCTTCAAGTGCAGTCCGGGCGAGCTCACTAGATCATGATTCACTTCAAGGGACAAGCGTCATGAGGCGTATGGTATTCATTCTCCAGGAGATTTCTGTATTCATATTTCTCCTTACCCTTGCTTTATCATGGCTGTTTTTTGGCTTGGGCATGTGGTGGGTTATGACGATACTCACCTTTCACGAACCTTGGCACCTTCATGAGCTCCTGACTTGGGCAGGAAGCTCCGTGGCCATGATAGTAGTTTCAGTCGTTCCTCCTTTTCATATTTTATCCATGCTCTATAGCATCTCCATAGCAGGTTCTTATGCTGAGTTTCTAGCATCCTGAGTCTGTCACTTTTGCAACCCCTGTATCTTATCGTTATTTCACCGGATAGCACCGCATCCGGAAATTGCCCGCCAAACAAAATTTCATCCGAATTTTGGCTCTCGACCGTGACCACAACAATGTCCTCTCGTCACCAGCAAGCGAAACGGAAGGCATGTGAGACCTTGTCTGTGCATCAAGCCCTTTATTCTAACCTGTGAATAAGATGTCTTCCCTGTCATTCCGGCAATGTCGAAATTTTCCTGTTTCCTTGGCACGAATCATACCCCAACCGACGACACCGTTGCTGAGATCCAGCAACATTTGGTGAAGCCGGTAGAGAAATTGAAGAAACTTCAAGAAGAAATACACCGCATTCAAGGCACTTATAACTATCTCGTCGCTGAGCACAATAACTTGCTGCAGGAGCTCACTATTGCCCGCAGCATTATATCCCCTGTACGACGCGTCCCCGCCGAAGTGCTCCAGCTGATTTTTCTTCAATGCCTTCCCAATCGAAATTCAGGATGAGCGACTACGAGTCCCCAATCCTGGTCACCCACGTCTGCCAGAAGTGGAGAAATGTCGCGCATGCCACTCCAGAACTCTGGTCATCTCTCCACATCGCTCTTCCTCGCTACGATCGTCCCTACGCCCAACGTCCGGAACAGAAGGAACCGCACAAACAAGCATTCCGTGAAGCCATTCGAGCACAAGCGGCTGGTGTGGAGGAGTGGTTGAGACGAAGTGCCCCCCACCCTCTCTGTCTCTCTATTGCTTGCGGCAGGGAACCGAAGATGGACGAACCCACAGCCCTCGCAATCGTCCATTCCACTCTCCGATTTTCGTCACGATGGGATAGTCTGGACCTCACCCTGCCACCAATTTACCTCGCCAGATTCTTAGCCTCGACGGAAGTTCCAATGTTGCAATCGATCGGCATCAAAATCGTCGATGCTTCAGGTGGACTTTCGTCCGAGCTTTGGGAGAGGAGCGAGCTTCTGAAAGCACCCAAACTACGCAAGCTTGTTGCCCCGTGCCTATCCAACAGCCCGGCACGGCTGCCGCTGAATTGGATGCAGCTGACGGCTCTCTCATTCTTCAGCCTGCGTCTTCAAGGCGTCGTCAATCTCCCAAACATCCTTCAGGCATTAGAACAATGCACTCAACTTTCGTCCCTGTCTCTTTCATTTGGCGACCGCCGGGGTTATTCTCCCGATCACCAGACGCCGAGCACGAATCCCGTGGTGGTCTCCTTACCCTACCTCGAGAAGCTGTTCATCGGAGATGGTGCTCATGATTTGACACGATTGTTCCAGGTCTTGGAGACGCCTCTACTTAGAAAGTTCACTTACACTACTAGTGAAGAGGCGTATCACGCCCCTCCTAGCTTCGAAATTCTGTCTTCCTTCCTCTCGCGTACACCGGGCGTACGAAAGCTCACCATCGACCCCAAACACCTCACACGCGACGAATTCGTCGAGGTACTCCGCCAATGCCCGCACCTCAGATTCCTGAAAACCTCGGAGCATTATCAGCGTCCCGACAATTGCAAAAACGACTCGAAGTTGATAAACGGCAAACTCCTTGAGTTGTTTGCTGGGACACACCCAGCGGAGCCAGGTATTTGCCCGGAACTTGAGGAGATCGAATGGAGGTATTGCTCCGGGTTTTCGGATGATGAGATGCTCAAGTTCGTCGTCAGCAAGTGCGGTGGGGCTGTGTCAGGTGTGGCGAAGCTGAAAAGAATGCACGTCAAGTTCGAGCGGACTAAAGAAAAGTCTATTTCGGAGGTTACGAAACGGTTCGAAGAAGAAGGATTGGAATTCGATGCCTCGTACTGCTCCGACGACGAGTATATGGAGCAGCGGAGTTCGGCTTGGGACGGACTTCCCGGGTATGATCTGTAGAGGAATGCAATGATACAAACTCAATCTATTTATTCCACAATCCTTGATCGTCGACCTCTGAGCTAGAATCACATCTACAAAAAGTAAGATAAGGTATTATCCACCCATGTTTAGCAAATTTCTTGAAAACAGACATCTTTCTTGGAAGGCCATTCTCAATAGCTGATGGCCAATTACTACCTGTGCTTGAAGTGCTCTTGGGAATTTTGTTCACCTAGCATATACGGTATACCTAGCCCCTAATTTGGAGCTTAAAAGTTACCCTCCAGCTAGGCAGAGCAGCGTAACTTCATGTCACGAAATGTTTTCTTTGCAAGTAAGTAATTCCCGGTTTGGTATGCACCTTGCAGATACTGGGATTTATCTTATCTGTTCGGCAACTGTTCGGATCAAATTGCCTTTGCAAGTTGAGCTTGAATTCTTCCACTTCATGATTTCAACCTTCAGCGCTCAGCTTCAACCTTCAAACCTTCAACTTCAACATCGACGCGTCTCGATGCCTGCACTCATATGGAAACAAGTCTGAAAGTACGATGGCTGCTTAATCCCCCTTGCGACGCTAAGCTTAGTGAAAAATTAGATACCCTGTGACGTGATGAATCCACCCTCAAATTGATCTTCTGGTCCTGCATCGTGTTCATCTTGGACGTTCTTGGAAGTTTTGCCGGCGTCTGGCCTTCTTTGTTCTTCAACCACCTGCAGGTTTACCCGCCTGGTCCATTGCTGAACCCACCTTGCGCCAAACATGCCTTTTCGCAGCCCAACATCGTCTCCGAGCCCCTCAGGGTCGGGGTCGTGGTCGAGCTCGACGTTGACAGCAACTCAGACCTCCCAGACCTCTCCTCGAGCACCATTTTCTTTTCCCCTGCCACCCCCAATGCCTGACCAGACCCCTCAGACCCCCCACTCGACGAGAAGGGCGCCTAGCGCAGCGTCGACAATACTACATAGTGGGCGACTTGCGGCTGATGCGACGAGCTCGCAGTTGGGTTTGAATAGCAGCACCGATAACGACACAGCGACGACGACGAACGTGATGGACGGGAACGCCAATGGATACATTACGCCCGATACTTCGATATCCGCCACCCTCGCGCCGATGACAAGCTCAGGCTCTAGTGCTCCCTTATCTCTCTCCCCGCGCCCGCTTCTACGTTCCAAATCCAAGTCACGACGGCACTCGACCGCCAAGGACCGGCCAGTCAGCACGCATACACGGGCATCGACGTACGTTGCCCCTGCGCACGACGTTCAGTTTCGACTTCTGCGAAGGTCGGGGGCATCCAACAGTTCGTTCCTCATGGTTACGTCCTATCTCTCCGGAATACAAGAACGGGCAAACACGTTGAAGGGGGTGAATAGGAAAAGGACGAAACTGAAGAAGAAGAGACCGGAGGGATGGGTCAGCGAGAAGGAGCAGGAGGCGATGAAGAAGGAGCGGAAGGAGCTGGAGAAAGTGGAGAAGGCGGTGAAGAGGATCAGCACCATGCCGAAGCTCAAGGAAGAGCAGGGGAAGGAGAAGGAGACAGAGGATGCCAACACGAACGTGAAGGAAGACGGCATGGAGCGCTGGATGGGCATGGTCACCGGCAAGAAGCAGAAGGGGAAAGGAAAAATGAAGGAAGGTCTCTCCCGAGCCAAATCCGAATCTGATGCACGACGCGAGTCGGCGCTAACGTCGCGCACGGACATCAACACCACCAATGCACCGATTTTGCCAACGCCGAAAGTAAAACCTGCAACGACAATGCGGAAACCAATCATCCTGGACACACCCTCTCCGTCCAGGTCCAATACGGTTACGTCTCACGGCACGAGAGTGAAGGGGAAGGGGAAGGCCCGTCGTGGGCGTTGTTCGAGCACAATTCGCCCGGCATCAACTCTTACGAATGGGCAGAAACCTCGTTCTCGGTCGGTGTTCTCAGGTACGTTCCGTTCTGTTTAATTTTGGCCCCATGGTCACAGTCCACGCGTGTGTGTGGCGGCATGTCCTGGCCGTCTTATTTTTGATACCCATCGCTGACGATCTGTTTCTCTCCTGCCTTTTCTCTCATCTGTCTTCAATATTCTGCCCTCCGGAAACCGGACTTGAAATCGGTTCTTCCGCACGGATTAACGTTATGGTTAACGTTCCTCACCCGTGGCTGAACGTCTTCCCATGACGCGTCTATCTTTACAACACCCACACGCAACACGCTACACCCTTGGCCGGCGTCCTCTTCAATCCTGAAACCCGATTGGCTTTCATGTCCCTCTCTCTCATCTTATCGGCCGTTCTCTTCACCCAAACTCGTTTTGGGCTTCCGCAAAAAACGCACGAACGAACCGTTGAATAACGAGCAGGTTACCTAAACCATCTCCTTTCTTCTTTCCCTCGACTCTCACGACTCCGCGGACGGGCTTCCACTGCCAAATCCTCCACACAACCACCCGCCTACCCGCGTCTCCCGAAAGGCCCCAGCACACCGAACATGCTCCTACGCGGTCGGCACTTCACTGAGAAGTATATCCCGCGCTTCCCGTCGCGCCAGTTTTTGAGCGGGGTACACACCCTGCAAGCGGAGGTGCAGAGCCAGAGCGGGCATGGGTATCCTGACGCAGCTGGACCTTCAGGACGAAGTTCGACGTACAATGGAGCGACCTCCGGCAGTGGAAGTGCTCGTGCGCAGGAGAAACCGAGGTCGCGCCTCTCTGAGCAAGGCCATGAGCGAGCGAGCTCGAGTGGACACGAGAAGCTCAGTTCGCATGGACATGGGCGGTCGCAGAGCTATTCTGCTTACGCGGCCTCCTCTTCTCCGGCCACTTCCAAGACCTACGTGAACGGACACGCTATCGAGCAGACTCAAGCATACACTTCAGCTTCGAGTGCCATTCTGAGCGTACCTGCTCCGGCTGCTCGATCTCGGCCTTCCTCGTACTCTCCGCCCTATTCTTCGCCAAGGGAAGATTCGAAGTCGTCGGTCGCTTTCAACGTCCCCACTAGGGCCAACAACAAGCAGGCCAAAGAAGCGGACACGGAACCTCTCTCCCGAGTCGGTCGGGCGTCGTCGTCGACAGACCACTCCGTCTCCACCGCCCACTCGCCATCATCATCACGGCACGGCCACGAGCGATCGAGGCCGTACTACTACGGGCAGTCCTCATCTTCATCATCAACATCTACAGCAGCACTGTCCTATGCCACAGCGCAATCGAGCACAGCGGCTCTTTCGTATATGGAATCTCAGTCGGCTGCACATGCACACTCACGCCCGCTCTCTGGATGATATGCTAGGGAGATAATTCTGAAATAGCCCCAGCACATGAGGCGCATATACGGACGATATTTTATTCCTATGGACTCTTACGGACTCGCTTCTCGGACTATAGGTAACATGGACTTCCTCGAGTGAGCCACGCATTTTTTGGAAGACTGCTAGATACTCGTATGCTGCTAACGCCTCGCTTTACTTCTGTAGATTATGAATTACGGTAGAATCTACGTCAATTGGACACTAGAAGATAAGATAAAATCGAGCGACTAGAAATGCAGATACTAAGCTATTAGGCAGCGAAAGCCACCAAACCCTGCGTCGAACTGCAACTGTAGGTTCCACCTGCATACAACGTCAAGCCCTGTGAGCCATATCCCGGATTATACTTAACCTTCACCTCGAGACCTTGCTCGATGAGCTTCGCTATTCGGTGCGTGGTACCTCCATCCTCGGGGCGCCTGCCTTCGATGATGGCTAAAAACGATTTGAATTTGGCGGCTCCTAGACCTGAACAGGCAAATTTCTGTCACAGTCGAGATAAGATCAAGTCTATGTAGGTACACATCTTCCCTACTCACGGGCGGTTATTTTGCTGTGATTTGGATTGCGGACAGTGGCAAAGAGACCGTGAGCGGGTCCAAATATGGACTCCAAACAGTAGCTTATGTAAGTCCAACCTGAGGTAGGTACTGTCGGGGCGGCCCGCAAGGGCGCTGCTAAACAATGCCAATTTCAACAGGCGCGTCGCCAAGTTCCAGTTAGGGCAACCAGGGTCGAGTTTCTCTTCTTCAATCAAACCACCATCATGCCACTGACGACCTGACATCCACCAGGATGTACACCAGTGCTATACACCCGAACCGTAAGGCGGACTTTCGGGAAGTAGCGCCCCCAAAAAGCGTCATCAAAGAAGGAAAGAAAGAGGCTTTACTCACCTGCACCAATTGCTCCAAAATCGACGGTAATGACGGGTGTGAGCTGAAAAGATGTGAAAAGGTAAAGCACAGACTCCCAAATATGCGTAGGCAGCGATTGAATTGATAATTTACTCTCTATTTCTAGTGTAAAGTCGTCTACTATTGCTCGAGAGATGTGCGTAGTCCATCCAGGGTTGTAACTTATGTCGCTCTCTGATGTGTTTTCGGAATCTAGTGCCAAAAAGAGCATTGGTACGTCCTCTCTCATGAATGTCTCCGTTCGGTTCCTCAGATCATTTCGTCAGGGCCGTACATAAAACTCAATGCCGGGAAGGCCTAGGAACAGGCATTCAACCTCTCATCGCGGCCTTCGTTGGCAACCCCATGCTTCAGCATTACCTCCAACTGCTACTTTGCTGCGAATTTTCGTTTCACAAAGTGCCTGACTCTGAGCGTGAAGCTCTCAGTCGGAAGACCTTCCATGCTCATATCGATGTTGGAATTGAACCGACCAAGATCGCGGACTTCATGAATCTCTATACGTACGACGACTGGGACAAAGAAGGCCTCGAAGGCATGCTGCAAATTCATCTCGTCGCCACCGCCCGCTCAGGATTGCCTCAAGTACCCTTCACCGATAAAATGATGTATTTGTGGCAGACGGCAAGAGACGATGCGGACAACGACGATGGCAAAAAATCTCCTGTTGTGGTGGTGCAATTCATTCATGATATGACCCAGTGTATCTCCTGGCCTATCACAATCGACGAAGATGCTTTCGATAGTGCGAGAAGAGCGCCGCCTTTCACGATGGTCTCTGCCCTAACGGGAAAGGCGATCGATAAACCCATGAGCGTTGATTCAATATTGGAGTATGCAGTTCCATTTTTTCGCTGTCGGCTATTTCCCTGACATTTAGCAGATATGTCAACACACACATTCGGTCCGACACGTCGAATCGCCTCTTGCTGCGTGTTCCGATGCGCGAATGTGACAAGAGACTGATCCGCGACGCAGGACGGAACAAGGATGCGCATCCAGCACAGGCTCTCCGTGTCAAGATGAATCGCGAGGCTGTGTATGTCAGCCACCGGGTGGAAATCGTCACGACTCCGGATGGAAGGACAGAGCGGAGGATTATTGGGCAGGTCACCGAAGCAGATAGGCAGCGTGCACGGGAGCTAGGCCGTGCTGCGGCGATGCGGGATATGCAAATGGGAGGCGAAGCAATTCCAGCAGGCGAAGAAGCAGGCGCCGCGGAAGGGCATGCGGCACCTGAACCTCCCAAAATGAATCGTGCAGAAAGAAGGCGACTTGAGCAGCAGATGAAGAGGGAGATGAAACGGCGCAAATAATCATAGCGTGACAGGATTTTTTTTCGGATGAGTGCCTTTTCGTCTTTGCTTCCTGTGTTTTCTGCATCTCATGTAAACATCGTCATAGCTTCATTTCTCATGCACCTGTACCACATCATTAAATGCATTCCTGCTGTTCAAGTGTGAAATGACCTAGACATCACGTTATCGGAGGCCGCCCATACTTACCTTCCGCGACGCAGCGCCCATGATATCGATTCGCATTAACCACATTCGTGCTGATTGCATCTCTCCATCGCCCCTCGTGTGCCTAATTTTCCCTCTCTCCCCCGAATTCCTTCGAACGCAAATTCTCGTCATTCCTGGTTCCGAAGTTTGGACGACGTCGAAACAGGGGAGAGGGGTTGCCACAGCACGCGGTCGGCGTTCGGTCTCGAAAACAGACATCATGTCAACATTCAGTGTGTCTGCAATGTGGGCACCTCGTTTCCTCTCGTGCTGTGATGTCTCTCTTCCCCCCTCCTGCGGCACTCATTCATTTCTTTGGATACCGGCACGACTAGAAGTTCCATTGCTTCACCTTGTACCCAGATCTCTGCCAGCGCCTCGCCCTATAGGCGCTCAGGTCATAGGGCTTCGTCCGAGAAGCGCCGCACATGTGGTCACGGGCGTGCCCTCCAGCTGTTGTTCGAACGCACACGGCGTCACATTCAACCCGCCCTCCCACATGAGCCATCGAAGCCGGTCTTGAGGCATTCAAACAACAAAACGTGCCTCTCATCAAAACTTACGGGGGTCTATGTTTTATTTAGACTGGTAAGATTCCATCGAATGAATGCCTTGCGCCAGCCTCACGCTATTTTTGACAGGTCGTCCGTGTTAGGTAGGCCAAGGGTTTTCCGTCGATCTATATGTCGCGGTCGTTCTGCAAATATCGATTGGCCCTCCATGTCTCGCAGAGACTTGAAGCAATTTCGCTCTCCACCTCGATGCAGATCCTCAACCCTCGTCCACAGATCTTCAACCCCCGCCCACCGAAAACCTCTCGTTTCCAAACTTCCCGATGAACTCCTGCTGCAAATTTTCCTATTGGTCGCGAACATGGAAGAGGACCCCCCAATGCCTAATTTCTTGTACGACACCCAGGACGACATCCAGAAGTTGAGGCGTCACGCGCTTGTTGGTATCTGTCAAGCTTCTCGAGTGTGCCGGCGATGGCGAAACTTCATTCTCGGGGTGCCGGCGATCTGGGGCGGCCTCATCGACCTCAACTGCCTCGAACAGAGGAAGCCGTTCTGGAGGGGGAAGGTGTTGGAGAGGGCGCGAAACGCTGACCTCTACATGAAAGGTGTTGTCAAATACGAGGATCCTCTCATCCCCTTCCTTCACACCTTGCTTGGCCATTCCCCGCACCTCGATACCCAGTATTCGATCAGGATTACCAAGATCGACATCACCATCTGCGATGCAGAACTGTACGACGAAATCGGCAGACTCTTCGACAGCTGTCCCCTCCCAAAACTTCAAACATTGAGGTTGATGCTGAGAAGCTTCAATGTCTGCAATGGTGACGAAGAAGTCCGTCCGCCAGCAACTCTTCACCACGACACCGCCGCCTTGCTCCATTTCGAGTCTAATGTCCTATCTTTCCATCGAGACGCCAAGATGCTGTCAAATCTCAGGACCCTTCGCATATCCTACCGCGAACAACCCCAACTACCATTCACCCTGGGAGACTTCAGCTTCGCTCTCTCTCGAATGTCATTACTCGAATCCCTACAGATATGCGATGCCTTCGAGTCTGCGCAAGTGGAAGGCCAAACCCTTCCCCTTCCCCAGATATACTTACCATACCTGCGGCAGATGACCGTTTTTCACGAGCGCGAATGTTTTCCTCTCCTACACGCCATTACACCCCACCCCGAATGCGCCATCAATTTACGCATATCCGAACTCGTCCAGGACAGAATTACCATCCTTCGAAGCGCACTGTCGCGTTACGTCGAGGAATTTGCCAAAAGGCATATTATAACGACGCTCCTCGTCCACGCAACCCATTCAAACATCAGCATCCGCCTATCTTCGACCCTCAACAAAGGCGAACCCTCACCGACATTTTCTTTCGAAATCGACTTCATGTCCGAAACTTATTCCCCCGACTACCTTCTGGGTGCATTGACGGCAGTGACGGCATGCGACCTTGGGCTAGTCACTGACCTGGACCTGGACCTATCTAGGACGATGAAGTTCCCGAATACACCTTCGCATGAAATCCAGGAGTTCGTTACGCGGCTCTCTGGCGTCGAAACCCTCAACACCAATATGCGAACCATCGATTTCCTCGATGAACTACCCTCACGCGATCCTCCGACCTTCCCTTCTCTGAAAATTCTAAAACTCACTTCCCTTCTTATTTTCTACGGTTGCGTCGTCGTCGATGATGATAACAACCCAACCACACTCAAGATCGACGCCAATCTCCTCATCGATTTCCTATCGGCCCGGATGGGTAAACTCCAAGACCTCGATCTCACGCGATGTGCGCTGGAAGACAATGTGTGCTTCCTCGAGCGCTTTTCCGGGCTCAGAGTCATTTGGTTGGAACATGGGAAACGGGAGGAACACATTTGCGGTTCTGGGAAAGACCCCCACCGGCTGGACTTTGGGCACCCGCACGAAGATCCCGCATCGGCAAAACGACGCCGAAGGCATAAAAGAATGTATCCATGGGCTCATTGGGATCCACCTGAGACCGGTTCTTCATGAACTATGAAGTGTACACACCCCCTTTAATTTCCGCTAGTTTGCATACCATCTATGCACTACTTAATGTAGTCCACGTTCTTGATTAGCGCTCGTTGTACTTACATATTGGAATGCCGGGCTGGTCATGCGGTCATGCTCAGCGATTCGCGTTGGGCATCTTTCTCCACCTTTCGGTACTTCAAAGTGGGCAAGGGTATTTTCTATCTACAATAGACTACATACATATAATACAGCGATAAGATAAACCAAGTCCTTCCGATATTTCTATAACCTCTGTTATAAGGTAAGAGTCAGAGAAAGACACCCGGTATAAGCAAATATATGCGGCGCATCCGACAACTAAATCGAACGAAAAGGGGTCCAGACGTTATGCGGAATAAGTAGGGGTAAAACCCAAAAGTCCGGCGTCAAGTTACTCAATAACTGTCCCGTCTACTAGATTTCTTCGACTTCGACTTCTTCAAACTCAGCCTTCCGAAGAACGATTGGCTGTCACTCTCTTTGATACTGTGGTTGCTGGGCTGCTGAAGAATAAAAGAATGAGCACCTTATGCGAGTTGTACACTGCTTATGTAAAACCACGCACCACGATTCGGACCTCTTGACCTCTCGCTGGGACCACTACATATCCACCCACACGACCGTTAATGGGGACCACAAGGGGCTGATCAGGTTGGGGCTGGATGTACGTCGCACCAGCTGGCAGTGGGGGTGATCCTAGAGGCAGATGCGGCTGCGATTGCGAAATCTGATTCGACTGTGACAATGATTTGGCCTTGGACCGATGCGAGCGCGACGACGAGCGAGAATACGGCGGTGGCGAGGTGTACGGTGGAGTCTGGGCGCTGTACACGACTTGCGGATACGCATACATTGGCGAGGTGTACGGCGTCGGGTACGTCACGTACGTCTGGGGCACTTGCTGCGACTGCATGGGGATTGCGACACCACCCGGGCCCACGGTAACGAGAGACGGGTCGCTCATCGACCGGGGTAGCATCGGCCTGGCAAGCTGTACCTGCTGCGCGACGTGCGAAAGCCCGCCACCGATGTTGACGGCAACGGCGGGCGCAGGCACAGAGGGCAACGCAAGCGGCATGCTGGTCGGGCTCACGCGCAGGCTCCTCGTCCCACTACTGTGCTTCGACCTCGACTTGTGCGATCGCCCCGGCAAGACGGCGTAGGTGGGTGAAACCACACCCTGCGGAGTCGTGTAATAAACACCAGGTGGTGATTGCACGAGAGGTGGCGATTGGATGGGGAAGTATGGATTCACGTTGGGGTATTGAGGCTGGTATGGGCCATACGGGTACCCATATTGGGGCACTGCTGGCGGTGCCGCTGCTTCCTGCATGGCCGCCCGTTCGGAGACGGAGTAGTGTGGCACGAACGTGTTGCTGGCGGGCAATGCTCCATTGGCTGACCCATGCTCGCCTGGGATTGACCTGAATGGATTGGCTGGGGTGCAGCCGTTCGTCTGGTCGACCCAGTTGGCGATCTGCGCTTGCTTTGCGAGGTGCCGCTCGTATGCATCGGGGGAGAAGTCGTACTCGGTCATGATCGATGGGCTGGCTGGAGTGTCGAGGTGAAGAGGACGGTTGTGAAGAGGGGTAATGAAGGGGCCCTGACGTCGAGAATATGGCAGCTCGGCTGGTTATGAATGAACGTTGTCGCTGCAGGCAGCCATAAGCGTTTCCGCGGGAGAAAGAGGTATTCTTGGACTTACCGAGGTGCCTAAATATTTTCCTTGGGACCAGTGGGGCAGAGGGCGACTGCACCGCCAGCTACACAACAGCGACAGCAACAATTGTTGCAATCAGCTCCCTCCCAGGATCAGGCCACTGAACAAGGGAAAAAGAGCGGCAGCAACTGGTCGAAATGGAAAGGAAAGCAGGACACCAGGCCCTAGCACGAGGAGCCGCGAAGACCCTCGAAAGCAGGCAGCATGGGTGATGGAGCACCGAGTCGAACGAAAGGAACGTGTCCGTTCTCGTCACCTTGCGTCAGTGCGGTGCCTGCAATTGTCCAGCCGACGGCATGTCAGCTGAACGGACCTATTTGGCGCGGAGACCTGCCTATTCGAGATATCAAGCGCCATCTCCCCGCCAAGAATGCCCCACGCGGAATCCTCAAGGCGCGTACAGAATCACCGGAAGGATTGCAGGAGCTCGGTGCTACGTTGTGGGGTACAGGTACGTTCAAATCTCCCCCGCTCCCGACCAAATGTTCGAGGGTCATACGAAGGAACGCTCAACTGTTCAAGTTTTCTTGATCATACACCGGCGACAGCAATGGCCAACCTCACGGAAAGGATTCCTGTCGGAATGACAGAGTGGAGCTCTGTGAAAGTTGCCTGTAGGAAGGTTTACTGCGGTACAGGTATGTCAAATAACGACCATTATGATTCTATGAAAGCTAACCTTTACAGCATCTACAGTCAGGCTTCTTAGCTTCGTTAAGTTGCAGCAACAAAATTGAAGAAGTAACTGCCTTCCAAATATGCGGCTGGAGGAAAATGAGGACACGAGGTAAATACATGATCTCATTGACCGAGGGCGATCATAGATGTCGAACAAGACATCTCGCAGTCTTTCCACTTCCAGTACGTACTAGTACCGCTGGAACTTCCTTTCAGAACTCTAATAATATCCACGCACAGCAATGTATGGGACGGGACGGACCAATTCTACAACCCCAAGAACTTCTAGAGTTTCCTGAGACCTTCTATTAGTTGTCGTCTGACTCCTTGTCTCCCGCCAAGGCCGGGCGGGGACACACCACAAGTATAACTTTTAAGTTTCCATTTGTTCATCATTTGCTGCAAGGAAGATTTGGCATCAAAGTCTGATGGGTGCGTCTTCGAGGCCTTCGAACAAGTGGGCGCCTCGTTGGCTTTATCCCTGTAATCCTACATACGCCGAGAATATGACCACCGCTTCGAAACGTACAATCTCAAGGTTGCCTTGCGTGAAGGAGGGAATTGTGAACAACACGGGAGAGGGCAACTAGACTTTAGTGGTCTCCCGCTAGACGTTATCTGAAGGGCTCCAAATTACCTGGGCTGTTGGGGATGCGGGGGATGGGTCTTTAGCATTCCTGGCGCCTGGTATTCGTCGTCAGCCTTGGACTTACAAATCGCACGGCCATGGCGCAGGGGTGTCCGAGGCATGCATGCACCCCATGCGACGAATTCAATTCACGATAAAATCATCTTTTCACGAACTATTGATTTAACTGTGGCATCTGTCTCTGTAACCTCTAGTAGAGGACAGATGCTCTTGGCGCTAATGTACAGACACCGTTATTCAGGAACCAACCTCTAAGCGCTCACGCCAAATATGGACATGGTGCCCCTGAAATGTATGACGTTCCTGCGCCATTGACTTAGACCAGAGGGGAAACAAAATCTGGATGTCCTCAATGAAAATAATTTGACGCACGATGTGTTTAAAGACCAACACGGTTAAGGAACAAACTATGCTCATTTATCTGTATTAAATAAACCCTAACTAGCAGCGCCATTAGATGAAAGATCACATCTTTGGTCCGACCGTAGGAGGAGCAGTCTCCGGATCCGACAGGAGAGGTTGTGAGACGTCAGGCTGATTTTCGCGGCGGGACCGTTGAAATCAAGGATTATTCCTCGTGACGAGGAGGGCCGATGTCGCCCGCATCATTGAGGTCAATAATATTTTTTGGCATGGTCCCGTAGCGCGAATCATGCGCGGATGCCTTGAACATAAGTACCGTGCTGTTCAAAGGAGAACGTTCAGAGGGACGCGGTAGGCGGGAAAAGGTTGGGCACACCTGGAGATGGTCGGGATAAGCGCAAGCCACAGAAGAACCACCCAGGCGATATTCTGGGGGAAGGTGTGATAGACTGTAAATGCATGCGCGTCGGTGAGGCAATGAAATGGTAAGGAGGGGTAGAATAAAGGAGAAAGTGGAAGGAATAATAATAATAATCACACATGGAAGTACGCACCTAGAGGAGGCCTCGGATATGAGTCCACTAACTCGATCGCCGTCCTATCCCCAACACCAGAGATATACGCCTCATTCATCGCCACGACGATTGTACTCATTATCGCTGCCGCTCCGACTCCGAGGCAGATCCAGACCGCGATAGCTTTCTTCGCCATGTCATACCATCTCGGGTACCTCCTCGTGGGCCAAAACAGGAGAAAGAAGAAGTCGGCACCGAACAGTGTGGCGACGAAGACACAAAAGACGATGGTGAGGACGGCCGCTGCCCTAATATCGTTGCTGTGCAGGGAAGCGGTGTAGCCAGACAAGCGTCCGATGTTGGATTGAAGAAACTCGTACTTGGCCAGAGCGTAGGTCGCGGTACACTTTCTTGACATACGTGATTCTAGAGTGCTGGATTATCGGAAAATGTCACACACCTCAGCTGCTAGCGCGATTATCATCGCCAGCTGGTAAATAACTGAAAGGCGAGATCGATGTTAGCCAACTTCCTTTGAAGAGATGAACGTGTTTTGGTCACCGAAACGTTCCCGCCGTAAGTACCATCTTTTCTCAAACATCCGTCTATGCTCGAATGCACTCCAGCTCATCTCGGAAAGGTCGAAGCCCCATATTACCGCCATATAGAAGATTTAAAAGTGTACCGACGGCCGTTCAGAAGATCCGGATGGGCAAGGCGCCCAAGTAAGATGATGACAAAGCCGTCGCGGACAATCAAGGAATGCGCTATAGGAGGCGGGATGCGCGGACGAACGCCACGTACGTAGTAAATATGATGGTGAAAGCTGCAGATGAGCCTCTGAGCATCGACTGGAGTGCGGATGACAATGTAGGGCCTCGCATTCCAAAATTAGAATGATTATTAATAAATTGGAGCTTGTCAGCATTTGTGGGGCACTCTATGTTGTGCTCATGCGCGGAAATAAGGCAGGGGAAATAAGGCAGGAGCACAGGGTAGAGAGGTGACACACAAAGTGGAGGTTGCAGTCAAAATGGAAATCGCATTTTTGGGCGCCAAATATCTCTCGCAAGAATGGCTCGCTTAGCGTGCTACGTAGACCAAATAAAATGGAAAATGAGATGGAAAAACAAAACAATGGAAAAAGATAGGACGGTGAACACGAGAAATAAAACAAACCTAACGAGCTATGTCATGAGATACAGAATGGTGAACACGAAGAGAAAAGTGAGACGAGGAAACGGAGAGCTATATACACGGAATGAGACAATGAGACGAAAGAGTAAAAGAAATCCAATCTAATCAAAAACGCATCAACTTAAGAAGTGACTAGTGGCACTACTAGTTCATGAACGGTGTGCAGTTTGACATGTTCTCGAACATGGGAAGCTCCTTGAGGTACGGCAGAGAGATGGGGGGTATGCTGTCTGGACGAGTGCTGGCTGGGCCGTGGAAATTATGAAGCGTAAATTAATGTTCTCAGTCAAGTGCTTCCCGGGGGGGCTAGGCCCAGTCGTCTTGCGATTTTTAAGGAAGGGTGTTTGCCCGCAGGACAGGCATGTTAGCGACTTTTCATTGCAGAGCGTTCGATCCATCTCCGCGCTCTTTTAGAATCAGGGACTTCAAAGCTAGCTAGACTTCCTATGTATTTAGTTAATTATCACCTTTTTCTTCCTTCGTCATGTCGCCATTTCCGAATCCTCCAGCCCCTCGTCTGCACGGAATACGATGGCTTCATTATCGGTAACATAGAGATATTCGATCTCCAACTTCAGCCCTTCGTCGATCGGATATGCTCTCATTCTATCTATGCCACCGTCTAGGGGCCGCTTGTCATACAAGACAATCGAGAAGCGTTCGAGTTTGACCACAGGCACTCCATCGATATTTCCACTTCGGAATCCCAGGAACTCGCTTATGACGTTCTGAGTGAAATTGGCGGGTATTTGGATAATCAAATTCTTGAGCTTCGGGAGGAGGAATTGAGCGCCGGTTGTCTCGGAAGAAATCAGCGCATCGAGGAGCGTATCATCGAAGTATTCGGCCAAGTACAAGTCCATGATGGGCTTCCCTTTGGTGGAATTGACGAACGAAAGGCTGTGCAGGTTCGGGGCACAGCGCAAACATTCGAGGATGGAATCCTTCGAGTAGAACATCTTCCCGTCAACTTCCAGGATCTGTAATGTTGCCCCTGCTCCTGCTACACCTAGCAGAAGGGGAAGCGGATGTGGTGACTGATGCCTGCTTAATCGACAGGCAAGATACTTGAGATGTTTCAGGCGGCGGAGTAGCAGACATTGAAATAGCTCGGACATACTCTATTAACATCCACGCCATGCTCAACGATTTCCAGGTACTCGAGGGCTGGAAGGCGAATTGGCACTTTTGGAAATTCGAATGCCGCTTGGCTGACCACAAACGCCCCGTGTACCAGGCTCTTCATTGGCATAAGCATCCATGCGAGTCGCGATAGCGAAATGAAGGGTATCTTGTCCTCGTGTAGCCCGTGGCCCAGCTCTAGACGCGTGAGCTGTTTGAAGGGGAGCTCGAAGTCACGCACGGACTCGGAGATGGTGTTCGTTGTGAATTGCCTGAGCTTCGGAGCAGCAAGTAGCTTGCTTGCACCCCAAATAATGAGAGGGTCGCGGGCCTGCCGCCGCGTGAGGCAAGTTTTCACCTCAAATGACTCCAGAAGAGGAACGTCCTCATTTGACAGCTCTTGGGCAAAGCGCTGCAGAACCTGCGGAGTTGTCTCCACCTTGACCTCGCCCCATCTCTTCGAGACCTCGAAAAGGGCGTCGAAAAGCTTTCCGCGAGCTTCCTCGAGTTCGTCGTAGTGACGGAGATGTGGGTCGAAGATGGATATTCGGAGTGTATGGGTACGGCTGCGGCGAAGCCACTCTTGCACTACACGCAGATGCAGTTCTAGTGTCTCCTTCGCTGCATTTATGGATGATCGTTCGGACGGGTAATGAATAGGGATGTGGATTGAGGACCAGACGGCAGGTGTGGCGATTGCAACCCGTCGCCAGAGCTGACAGACTTGCGTCAGAGACACTGGCGCGTCATGACGCGTCATGAGCGCGTATGAGGTGGCAGGGATCGAAAATATGAAGATTTCCTGTAGTACCTCTGGTGGGAGGCGGCGCATAGGGGCGAGAAGGGCTTGATACGCCGCAACACGGGGTTTGGAGAGAATGGCGGAGGATTCTTCGTTGAGTGCCTCGTAGTCCTTCTGAAGGCGCTTGATTTGTCTTCGTATGTTGACCTTTTCTTCCTCAAGTCGGTGGACAGTGGCCAATGGTGCTGACAGTATATCCTTGATTTGGCCGACTTCATCGTCCGTGGGGGTGTAGTTGGTATCGAATTTGGAGCTGAATGGCGCGTCTTGGGTTTCCATGACGCGTTTTTTGAATAGGAGGAAGCCTAAACGCGTCAACTGTGGTCGATATCGCGCAGGAGGTAGAAGCACGGCCACAAGTTTTGTTGGAGGTCTGACTGATGGGAACTTCATGTTTGCGAAGCAGGTCGATACATAACAAATACCAACAAGCATGTTCATCGATTTTATCTTGGACTTCACCTCCGAGTCACCAACGCCTTTCAATGAGGCCTGAAAGTCAAACATTACGCGCTACTCACGCAAGATGGCTGACCGGCACCCTTCTTTACCCAGCTTCACCCCCCAACGAGTCAACGACCTGGCATGGCCTCTGAAAAACCCCGTCGACGGATCCTCATCGTAGGAGCAGGTGCTGCAGGGATGGCAGCAGCGTTCGCTTTCTCCCAGCATCCAGACAGGTTCGAGGTCAAGGTATACGAACGAAGCTCCCAACCTGGTGGAATGGCGACCTCCGTTTCAATCGATCGTACGAAGTATGGCGCAGACTACATCAACGACGGGGTCCAAGGCGCGAGCCCTGCGTTTCACAACACGTTCGCCATGTTCGACAAGCTGGGATTCGTGTCCTCCGAAGTGGACATGCAAGTCAGCTTCGGGCGGGATGCAGAGACGGAGTTCTGGAGCAACGTCTTCCCAAGTCGTGTTATTGACCAGTGAGCAACACCTCTTTTCTTGCGTGCAACCGTCAGTTAATTTTATATTACAGGTACAAGAAGGACATAAAGCGGTTCGGACGTGTTCTGAAGATTATCAAGGTTTTGGAGCCCATCTTTGCTTTCATATCCGTGAGCACGATGTTAAGAATGTTTGGTTTCTCAAAGGTATGTTTCGTTTCAACCGACAGTAGTGATGCTCAATCAGTCCTATATTACTCAGGGTTTTGGCGATGTCATCGTCTTTCCTCTGGTAGCCTTATTCTTCGGAACTGGAAACCGAACCCCGTTCATCTCGTCAGCCATTCTCGAACGCGTATTTATGGACCCCAACATGCGTCTCGTAAGTTCTTGGTTCGTTTCATTGCCCTCAGTACCAATTTTGACTCTATTCCCAGTTTGAATACTCTCCAGAGTCTTTCCTCGCCTCAGTTCCGAAGATGCGGGCGTTTCCTCGCCTCTCGTACGTTTACGCCACATGGAAAGCATTTGTCGAGTCCGAGAGCAAGGGCAGCGTCAAGGTCATCACCAACCGCGAGGTCATCCGTATAAATAGGCTCTCCAATGCGAAGAACGTCTCCGAATCGGTCGAGGTCTGGAGTAGGCCGACGAAGGGTACCAATGATGATCAAAAGGTTGTCAATCCTGGCGACGAAGAGAAGGAAGCTTTTGACGACATCATTCTGTGTACCGACGCGGACTCTGCGTTGAAGATCCTCGGAGATGACGCTGGTTGGCTGGAACGAAAGATCCTGGGCAACGTTAAGGTAAATTTGTTTCTTCCTACCGCGAGGGCTCGAAGTTAAAGCTTGTGTAGTATCTCTGGGATGTTACAGTTACCCACAGCGATCAGAAGTACATGGAGAAGGTGCGTCCCTCGCCTGTCGTGTGACTACCGGCTTACCTTTTTCTTGAAGTACTACCGCGTCGCCTACGATTCCTCCCTCGAGTCCCAAGTTGACCGCGACTCTCCCGAGAAGCAGGAACAATTTAAGTTCGCCAAGGAGAATTTCCGCCCGTTATATTTCATCCGCAGCCACCCCGAAGACAAGAAAAAGATCGAGATGAGCTTCGATCTAACCGTCTATCAGCCTCAGGTACGATCTCATTCTACCTTGTCTCTTGTTTAATTATCATGAACCATGAACCCGTTTCCAGTTCGTCGGCGAATCGCCATTCGGTCCAGGTGGAAAACCCGTCGTTGGGCCATCGTTGTCAGAAGCACCGAACGCAGGATCAAACGCGAAGGATGTGTCCACTGACAAGAAACGCGTCTATCAGACCATCTTTCTCGACCGCGATCCTGAAAGCTCGAAGCTCTGGTCGAAGGGTGACATCAACCAGGATGAGGTTCGCCCTGGCTCTCGAAAGCCGAACACAAAGGTCGACATTAATTACCATATATCTGTTCAGATCATTCTCGAGAAGTGGTGGAAGCAGCAGAACCATCGATGGCAGCATTATGCAGGGACGGTGCCGTGGATGGGTCTGATCAATGGACGGGTACGTTTTGCAACTCTTTCCATCTTGCTGGCTGCAGCTGACATATCTTGTCAAGCGTCATACCTATTTCGCTGGGGCATGGACTGTTCTTAGTGCGTTTTCGGTGCTCCTTTCATCTGATACGATGCTAATTACATCGTCCTCTAGACATGCACGAAATTGCAATTGTATCTGGGTTCGGAGCAGCCTACCAACTCGGGGCGTCGTACGTTCCTTTTCATGGTTCTCGTCGGCCCGCTCTTCATTCTGTCCGTCATCTGTAGGTATCCATTCACCGATGATCCAGAATGCAAACGACTCTTCGCCCTCTGCTTGGCCGCGAATCATATGTCCAGGATGGTGGGTACCCTTTTGTCATCGCCATCATCTTCGATGACGAAGCTAATGCTCTCGCCTTACCAGAGGAAGGACGATCGAGTGGGCTTCTGGTCCTAAACTCGCTTCGATGATCCTCGTACCGACAAGAGATTTGGTGCATCTCGATAATTATGTTGTATACTCTGAAAGGTCCCAATCAGGCCCACTTTTCTGAAGATACTAAGCGTATGTATCGAGCAATTGTTATTGAACGATTTGGAACGGCGTAGAGTATTAGCAGTGGTGTCTAGTCTGCATAGCGATTATATAAGCACTGCCATATGGGTTGTCTCAGGGTTCAAGTTGTCTTGAACGTTACCCACAATGAAATTGAAGATTACTCCAGGTGAGTTCGTGAATCGTTCGTACATCTACATGCTTGACCATCTGTCTACGCTCAGAATACCTGTCTGCATTACCAGACACGTCGAAAGTTCGTGCCTTTGTAGGTACAAACTACGTGCCGAGTGACGATGAAAGCAGGGAGCTCCGCGAGATCCTCAAGGCACCCGAGGCGAGGCTAGATGCCATCGACGGCGAGATCGACAAGGTTTTCCGTGTCTACAACCAACTCGTCAATCACCGCCAGACTCTGTCGACGGAAATCGAGCAGGTCCGCGCGTTAATTTCCCCCATGCGGCACCTCCCAACCGACATCCTTCGAGAGGTATTCATCCAAACCCTCCCAGAAAGCAATGCGATAATGAATGCCAATCGCTGCCCCTTACTTCTCACTCGCATCTGTCGTTTCTGGAGGGACGTTGCGCTCTCCACCCCAAACCTCTGGACCTCTCTTCAAATAAAAGTCCCAGGCGAGGGCTTCCCTTCCTCGACAGCAAATAAAATCGCAATCGGCATTCACGAATGGTTTAGTAGGAGTGGTGCCCTTCCACTCAGCATCTCTCTCATCAGCGATCATTGGCATCAACGGGACGACCTTCCCCACGAACCTATCACCGCGTCTCTCATTCCTTTCTCTTCGAGATGGCACAAGCTGGAGATCACCTCGTATGCACCCCATATTTCAAATCTTGCAGCCGTTAAGGACGTCCCAATCTTGGAATCAGTCGAGATATACTCAATCCCATCCGACCATGGCTTCAATGCCGACATCGCTACATGGACTGAAAGCGGGTTCCTCGCAGCGCCCGCCTTGCGAGAATGTTTAGTTTGCGGAGCCCCTGTCTCGCCCATTGCATTCCCATCTAACTTGGCACGGCTTACTTCACTATCGCTTGGGATGGGATTCGGGGTGTTTGAAGGAAGTATAGTTGAAGTTTTCCGCGCCTTGAAACCATACCTTCAACTTACCACTTTGCGTCTCGCACTTCCTAGTCGCCGAGACACTGCCAACAATGGCAATGTTCCAGTCCTCACTTTCCCCTCTTTAACACAGCTCGATATTCATGACGGCGGACACGACTTATCCTCGCTCTTTCGTACTTTCACGGCCCCAAAACTTCAAGCATTCGAGTACATGGCCACTCACGACGAGCATAGACGCCTTGGCTTCTTGTCCCCGTTCCTCCGTCGGGTACCCACTGTTCAGAAGCTCACCCTGGACTCAGCACACTTCACTCGAGAACAGCTCATAGAGTTGCTAAGCCAGTGTCCACGTTTGATGTCACTCTCAATTCGGCCATGGGGCGACTGGCAATACCACCACATCCTGTGGTACGACTGGTATGATGAAGTTACGCCATCTCCCATCATCGATGACAATTTCCTCAACTTGTTCATTTCGGTGGGTGGTGTCCAGCCATGTCTATGCCCGAAACTGCAAGAATTTGAATGCATGTACCGTGATGCCTTCACCCCCGAGGGCCTTACCGAGTTTATCTTGCGAAAATACGATGGAGATGCCCCTCTTGCAAACCTCAAGATAGTGAATGTTTCCGTCCGGGATGCTGGCCCTGAGCTATCCTGGGACATGGTTAGACAGCTGGAGTTGGACGGGGTGACGATCAAGTGCGTCATGTAGCCGCTTTATTGATTCAGATTTATCGTCTGTGGATTTCTTCCTGTTTGTGCCTGATGTATTACTTCTATCTTCAGATTGGCCAGTAGCGACGTCTATATTATCTGACGCACCTGTCGCCCTCGACTTCGCGGACAGCTATTAAGCGCCTTACGTATACGTTTGCTTTACTGCTACCTCCAGGACCAGGAAGATGCCCTCTATCAGACTTCGCTCCTGCGATATCGTTGGAACCTCTTCTTGCAGTAGAGTAGTGATGGGCACTCTTCAATTTCCTCCCTTTTCTGCGGGTTTCCGTATTCCTTTTTCATTAACCAGATCGCCATTCCATTCGAGGCTCGGTTCGAGAAGCCCAGATGAGTTCTTCGCTCTCAGGCTTGCGACGCTTTCTTCGTCTACCGCTTCGAACCCTTCGCGACCTTTAAAGTTGGACTGATAGCTGGAGGGTATCACCAATTGCGAATTGCTGTAACAAAACTGAACCCGTAACTCCAGTTTCCGAACCTGACTAACGACGCAGCGCGTCAGAAAGATGACATCCGGAATCTCCAAGTCTGTACACACTACGTTCTTACATGGAGGAAGGATATGGGGTATCTGGCCCATAACTCCTGAGTGTTGAATCTCGATCCACATGACTGTAAGTGAACATAGCACATGTTACACTGCGCAGAGCAATTCTATGATAACTTTACATATGCAAGCAAAAAATATACAGGGATTTTATAAAGATAGAACAAGTTTAAATCTTTATCACAGCTTCCTTCGTTTGGTCGCGCACTCCTTTCAAGAACTGGACGAGGTCTGTGCCTCCAGTGCCTTTGAGGCCTTCCTGGTCCTTGCCGACGCTGTTGTCATTAGGCGCCTGCTGAACATAGTCCGAAGCCGTAGGGATTGGTTGACCGCTCTCCTGGAGGGCCTTCTGGGCATGGCGAGCCGGGCCAATAACGTATAAGGTGACGATGATCATGTGCGCATCGCGGAACTCTTTCAACGCCATGACTGCAGCGTTGTAGGCCTCGAGAAGGGCGGCCCCTTCCTTCGTCTGTCCATCATCGCTCGTGGCAGCGGTGAAGACAAGGTCGCGGAGGGGGCGGGGGTTGTTCGCAAGGTGGGCGAGGAACGCGCGGTGATGCCTGGGCATGTAAATCTGCATGCGCTTCAGGAGCTTCGATGTCTGCTCAACACCAAGGAAGACGTCGAGCGAGTGGATGAGCGTACTCTGCCCGGCGCTCGCCCCCGACAGCTCCGTTGGCGCCACGAGGCTTGGGTCCTGCTCGATCCCCTCGAAGACCCACTTCCGCCCCGCCTGCGAATCCTCCCCACGGAACCACGGCCTGATGTCGTTATAGAACCGGTGCGGGTCGCATCCCTCTCGCACGCTCAGCAGGAGCTCGCGCAGCCGCTGGATAACGTCGGCGAGCTCGCGCAGGTAGCCTGTGATTCGGCGCACCGCGATCTCGTCGCCCACGAACATTTCGTCCATGGTCGACCTCATGAGCTCGAGCGCTTCGACGCCTGCGAGTTCCATACGCGCAGGGACGAGATAAAACTCGGCCTCGTCGTTGGTGGAGGTGAAGGAGATCTGGCAACGACGCAAAGCGCCGATGGTCGGTAACTCGTCTGGGTTTTCCGAGTCTAGACCCCAATTATAGAGGACGTCATCGGAGTATGTCAAGACGGGGGGTAGTTGGAGCTGAGCCGACACCTGAAGCAAAGGAAGGGTGATGGGAGGTGGGATACGGATCGCCTCCGAAGGGGGCATCGAGTGGATGTAAAAGTGCATGATCCATCCCAGAACTTGATGAGCCCGGCGAAGGAGAATCTCGGAATTCTTCAATTCGTTGGTGGAGAGGATAGGAAGCTACAGGAAATCGATCAGAGATTACCCTTTGAAAATATGAAGTCTGGCGTACTTTTCGCACTCGCTCTCTCCATTCCTGTGATTTCCTCTTGTCGCTGTCCGATAAATCCGATTTCTCTCCTAGCTGAAGCTTGGCGGCGATGGCGTCTTCCAGCACGGTTTCCCAGCACTCCCATGTCGCAGGGAGACGAGAAATCGGGGCTTGAGGTGGCAGAAAACCGGTGCGTGTGTCGACGTCGAAGTCATGGGCGGCAAGAGTGGTGGTATCGGGGACATTGGATGCAGTACTGCCGAGGCTATCGGGTCGTGGAAGGGACAGGAAGTGATTTGGTCCAAGATGTGCCATTCTGAGTACCCTGATAAAGATGAAGCAGAAATATGGCAAGGAGAGAGGGGATTTGTTAGGGAAGAAAAGATTTGTTAGGGAAGAAAGGGCTGACTCAACGAAAGGTTCTTAAAAGTTATTCAGATGGTAAGCATCTAATCTAATCTAAGTCCGTTTTTGTTTCGCCAAGCCTCTATAGATCCGGAATCGGAACCACTAACATCCGTTCCGTTAACTTCCGATTACTATGTATTAGTGATCATGACGCCATCAAGCCACTGATGAGAAATTGCCTGATCCTAGGATGGTGAGATGAAAAGGCGCCCAAAAAGACGCCCAAAAATTCTAAATCAGCCCAATCAAAGATAAGGTCCTGAGGAGGACCTTGCTGAACGTGGCGAGACTCACTTGTGATTCCTTTACGGGGCCATTAATCTTCTCGGTGATGGTGACAACGACACCATGATGTATCTGGCGAAGTGGGGTAGATATTTGTCACTACCCTAAAAACAGGGTTGCAGCTTTCAGCATAAGAGGCAAGAATGAGCCACAACGCGCGGGGGAGGGCACTTCAATATCAGACGTCAGGCGTGAAGCTTCGCGATCCAGCAATGATTTTTAGCTTCTGACCCAGCCGCCCCGATGCCGGGCTGAATGCCTTTATAACATCACATCGTTAAGCAGACGTACAACTACGCCAAGCAGACCTTCGATTTGCTTCTTCTCAAAGGGCTTTATATCTTTAAACGTTGCGCCAATTGTTCCTCAAATTCGATTCAAATATATTCAACTGTCTGGTATCGGGGAATCTCGTCATAGTTCCTTGTCAGTCCATAAACACGAGAAGTGACGCATGTGTCGGATTTTCGGGAGATCAGAGTCGAGACTTGAAGAGTCCGCATGAAGACTTCAGCCCATCCGGTGCGACCTGTTACGATAAAGGATAAGCGCCTCGATTCCAAGCACTCGCCAAATGAGCCTTTTTAACTCCTTCTGATGTCATGATGTCAAAATGATGCGGGAGGTCGGAGGGGGCAATGAAAGCCAATGCGTACGGATAAGACCCGACGAACACCCCAAATTCCTGGCTCTCACGCAACAACACAAGCATACCGCTGTTAAAATGAGTTTTCTATCTACCGCTATCCCATAACCACGCAATACGTTTCGTACTCTCCGAAAACTTTTAGCAACGCTCTCAACGTCTTCTACACTTATCACTTTCTCCGAGATGAATCCTACTACCTCAACCAGCCCCATCGAAGACCGCAAGGCTCCGCTGCCGGTTGTCCATGTCTTCGACGTTGACCAACGCACGGGATTTATGGCACCTCGCCCTCCGCCTGCGCGCCTCCCCGAAGCTTGGGAGACGTGGGAAGCCATGCTGGACGCTGCTGTCGAAGCGAAACTGCAGATCGGCGATAAAATTGGCCTCACTGTCCAAGACGCGGCGACCTCCAAGGAATGGCGTATAAGAGCACGAGAGGTAGGCTTCCCCTTGTCGCCCTTCTCCCGCCCAACGCTTACCGGATCTTGTTGAACACTGTCATCGCCGTCTTTGACGTTCTTAGATGCCTCTCCTCCCCGTAGGGGACCTCAGTGGCTCGGCAGTGCTTCTGCGACGGGCACACTTGGTTCTAGCCTACATCTTGCACTTCTATGTGCAGAGCCTCCCACCGGATGAACCGGTATCCATCCCACCTTCGATTTCCATCCCCATTCTCCGCGTCTCAAAAGAGCTCGACATCCCACCCTTGCTGACCTTCTCCGATACCGTCCTCTACAACTGGGACTTCCGTGTGGCACCTGACGTTGACGACGCCGTGCCTACCACGGACAACATCCGCACACAAACCATGTTCACCCGCACCGTAGACGAGGAGGAATTCTACCTTTGCTCTGCGCGCATCGAGTTGCGCGGTGTGGAGATTCTCGAGCTCATGCGCGTCACCATGGACGAGACCTTCGTTGGCGACGCGATCGCCGTGCGTCGCATTGCGGGGTACCTCGAGACAATCGCCGGAGTCATTGACGACCTCAAGGTGCTTCTCCTCGACGTGCAGCGCCTCTGCAGCCCCGAGGTGTACTACAACGTCGTTCGCCCATGGTTCCGTGGCGAGGATTCGTACGAGCTCCGCGAGAAGCGCAAGTGGACGTTCGAAGGGCTCGAAGGCGCGCCGGACGTCGTTCTCCCCACAGAGCTCTCCGGTCCGAGTGCGGGCCAGAGCTCGATGGTGCACGTCCTCGACATCTTCCTGGGCGTCGACCACCAGGCGACGTCCCCGGGGAAGCCGTCGTTCATGTCGAGGATGCAGTCGTACATGCCCCACAACCACCGCATGTTTCTCGATCATCTCAAGGCAAACCCTCGCCCGCTGAGGAACTTTGTGGTTGAGGCGAAGGATGACGAGCTCCTGGCGGCCTACAGCCACGCTGTCAAGGCGCTCAAGGAGTTCCGTGACGCGCATATGATCATCGTCACCCTCTATGTCATGGGCCCCGCGAGGAGAGCGGCGAAGGTGGCACTGGAGACGTCGGCTGGTGGAAAAGTTGAACGCGTCGAGGCTCCGGCCCCGGCCCCGTTGAAGGGCACTGGGGGTACCGATCTAGTGAAGTTCTTGAAGGATACGCGCACACGCACGATGGAGGCCTTTATACCGTAGAAACAGAAAGACCAGTTGGGGCCGTTGATTCCATCGACGAGAATCTATTAGCAATCCTATGAAATATGTGTCACCGTCGCACCATCGTGAATTATTTTCTTTCTCGTTGCATGTAAGGGCGGATAATGCCGGTACAATACCAACGGACGACATAGCATTGACAGATGGCTTGCGCATAGATGAAGCCATACCTTGAGAACACTGTTGATAACGATCTCGCAGAACAATCCAGACGAGAGGCGTACCTTTTTGCCCCGCATAAAAGCAGCTGCCTGAGATGATATCGAATCTGAGAAGCCCATACCTTCCACGTCGACAGAGGCCGGTGGTAACGCCATCGCCATGCACTTCATGTTGTTTAGCTTGAGCTCTCTTCTCCTCTCGACTATTGTCACGTTTGCGGCACCGCCGCCCAACGCCGGCGCTGTAGTTAATCTGCGAATCGAAGGAGAGCTGCGTACGATCTTCGAAGGCCCGATCTTCACCCAAGGCCACAACGTCACTACGAAGTCGGGTGGAAATCATCATTGCGATGGAACGAACAACAACGAAAACCCAAAGCCTGGCCCGACTTGCACCAGTGCGTTAGACAATGCTAGCAAGAGGAAGAACTTCAGTTTCGATGGGTATGCGACCGAGAAGCAAGTCCCACCGAATAAGATGTTGACTGTTCTGCAAAAAATGCAGGACATATTTCCCAGAGTTTGATGACTTCTTCATCACCTCCATAGGTGGTGACACTCAGACCGACACACAATTCTGGGCTATCCTCCTGAACTTCCAGTTCACGCCAGTTGGAGGATGTCAACAGCAGGTTAAATGGGGTGACGACATCCTCTTCGCGTTCGATGGGTTCGGAAGAGCGCATTACCTCAAACTATCGGGACCGAAGGTTGCTCGCAGAAGTCGTCCTGTCGTGTTGACTGTAACAGACGGAGAGACGGGGGCCGCCGTTCAGGGTGCGATTGTGGCTGGGCAGACGAGCGACACCGAAGGGAAGGTGTCCCTTACATTTTCTAGTCTCGGCGTCAAGAATTTGAAGGCAGAGAGGTCCGACTCGATTAGGTCGAATAGGTTGGATATTCATATCGTTGCCTAGATGACAACTTCCAAGTAGCAGAGACGAGCGGCGAATGCAAAGGAGGTTACGGTATTTGCAAGACGGGGTACTTTGAATAATGGATCACGTGCCTAGTTTTATTCCAGGCCGTTGTAATTTGGAGACCATTCTCCCTGGGTGCTGGGTGGGAGATTGGGGAACAACGATTTCTTCAACAGGGGTTTAGAGTTGCCTGGGGCAACGACACGCAGGCTGGAGCCTGACTTGAGCTCAGCCACGATACAAAGAAAAAGTCAAAAATCTGCACAGAGTGAACCCGCCAAAGAAGCTCAGGAGGCTTCATCGCGGTGAAGGGCACAGGAGGGCGCAGGAGGCAAAGAAAGAGTCGTAGTTCGAACTTGTCAACATCGAATGTTCTCCACACTTCAATCTCCGCCTTCGCGGCAAGATGGCCGAGAGGTTAAGGCGTGTGACTTAAGCGGAACTTGCCGGTTCCCTAGGTTTTCTCATAACGTAATGTTTCGTGGGTTCAAACCCCACTCTTGCCATCATTTTGGGCTTCGTCAAACCATGTCCAACGAGAGAATACAGGTGCATATTTTGGCTCCATTACCCGTTTTTCTCAGGGAGATGAAACTTAAAATGAGCATTCAGACACCTGAGTACGAGCTCTTGCTAACGCAGACCGACGCGGCCAACAATCCGACTCCACCACCTATTCTCTGAAGGTGTGGAAAATCGCCAAAATGATACAGTTTCCTGACATGCAGCTCTGGAAAGCCGCGACCCCCCGCACGCGCGAAGACTACAGTCTAATACCTGCTCTAGATAGTAGATACTCTCTCCACAGCCTTGCATTGGGGGCGGATAGAAGTCTAGCACTCACTCCTAGATCGGCTTCTGATAGATACGCACAGAATGGACCCTGATCGCAGAAGCGCCCACAAGGCCATACGGTGGCGCATACTTGGCACGGCTTCGAGTTCGGCATCCTCTCTTGCTGAAGGAAGCACGACTTAGAGTGCGGCACATATAGTCCGTGTATGCCAACATGGTACCGAACGGAAGGAGAAGATGAGGCCATGACTCAGATGAGCGGGGAATTGTCAAATCGGATATCGGAAAGGAGTCAGACGACGGAGCTGACGGGATTGCGGTCGAAGAACTCTCTTATATAAAGTCCTTAAGTGCAAATTTCTTTCGGTCAGCCCCTTCGCCAATCCCCAAACGAACCCAGCACATTAGAGCACACACGCGACAACCAAATCAACATAATTTGGCTTTTCCACAACGATAGCCTGCCTCACAAAACATGAGGATTTCCCATTCATGATCTCTCGCGGTGAAGATACTTGTGGATATCTTCTGCGCCAACCCAGGGGATGTGGCTAAGATGGTTCGAGAGCATGAAGGTAGAAACAAGCGGAGTGTAGGTAACTAAACTTTTACAAGGTAGGTCTTGCGCTTTCGCCTTTGTGCTTTGGATATTGAGCCAGGTTGCCTAGCAAAAAATCATATCAAAATCGACGCGACTACGGGAATGGTGGTTAGGAGGTGCAAGATGCACGATGTGAGGTTCTAGCAGTTGTCTCGCCGTAAACAGTCAGTTGTTAAGTGAGGACGTAGTATGAGAGGTGTTACTGTACTGGATTTCCTTCAAGACAGTTAAATCGAAGTTCATCACGAGAGATAGTATAACCCCCGGAAGAAGCACAAGCTGCGTTGCTTATCCCCCGCATCGATTCTTCGTGTCGGGGGTTGCAGCCAATTTTCGTAGTTGATTCACTGCTTGATAAGTTGTTTGATGAAGGAATACAATGCTGACGTGCATCGACTTCATTACTCCCGCTCTTGAATCATTCTGTCGTGGAAAACGAAAAATTAATGCCTGTCTTCAAGTTTCCTTGTGGCTCTTCTCTTGCATTGCGGGATTTCCGTGCTCAAGGCCACCCAGAGTGTAGCGTTAGATTTCGCGCTCCTTGGATAATAGCTAAGTTCAAAAGGAAGTCCCTCATGTAAATGAATCTATACGTACGTGTATTTCCAGGTTCTACAGCAGAGAAAGCCCTTTTTCATGAAGCGAAGCGAAACTTCGACCGAGGTCACTGCGAAAGACGGGATATCCCTGAGATATTCCTTTTCTGGCGGCAATTTGCCATGCCCTGTTGACAAAATGATTTTCATGGCTTCATGCCGGAGACCTTCCAGTTTCAGAGATTGACCAGCGTCATGGACGGTAAGAGCTGAACGCTATACGTTGCATGCCCTATTCCAACTGAAACATGACTTTTCATCGTAAACTAGATGACTTCGCTTTCCCTGTGACACTGGACGTCTTGGGGCGCCTCAAGACCAACGGCATTCCAACGGACGATGAGGTCCACGCAATCAACGAGGCGCTCGCCGCCCCTTTAGCTAAACTCAAGAGTTTTGAGGAGGAGGTGAAGAAGCTGGATCTGCTTCGCCAGGACATCCGTCGGCAGCAGGACGTACTATCCGACAAGATCAAGCCTTACCAAGTCTTCGTCTCTCATACACGTCGCCTCGCCTCCCCGCCGAATCAGGGGGGGTGGGGGGGGCGCAGCGATCTTTTCAGCATCTCGTGCCAAACAAACCACAACTCAGTTAAGATGCATCAAATCCACCCACCGTCTCCTGAACGCGTATATGTCAAGGTGGAGGGACATCGGAACTGCGACTCCTCGCTCTGGGCTGCTATCCACATCCAATTCCTTCACCACAGTTCTCCAACTCTCCACGAGCCAAGGAATGTCATGGATATATGATATCCCTAACCAGAAGGTGATCAGGAAGCGCGCTAAGGCTAGGCTGGGCTTGCGTCGCAGGGGGCTTGCGCTCTCAGGCATATCTCTCCCACAGTTGGTACCAGATTCCCTATTGCCTGCGGTGTTCGATCTTGTAGATCATCTTTTCAGCGATTGCCGAATACTCTTCGCGATGGAGGAGAGTTGAGCCTCTTTATACCCCCAAGAGATATTGCTGAAGGCTGAGCGTCCGTACAAAGACGTCCCTGCTGAATCACTTCGTCACTTGACGAATACTGCACTGTTCCATAGTGTTGGGTGGCCACTCAGCACTATTGAAGGAAAGTAGCCTTTTTTTGAACCCAAACATTCGCAACATTACTTTCCGGAAGATGCCTCCCAACATCTCTGCCCCTTTCCCTTGCGTGGCAATTCGAATCAAATCGCGTTGCTTGACTAAATCTGATTCCCCGAATTCGACGTAGCACAAAGTGTCACCTATCCAACACTCTGGTTCCAACTCACTCGCTGTAATATCGAACTTGTTGGAGAACCGATAACGACGTCCATCCAAACGCATCCATCGTCAACACTCGCGTCTGCTCTGCTTTCTCAGGCTTCACAATACACGACGATGGAACGATTAACGGCATTTCCTCGAGTGCACTCCTCCACACCGTCGCTGGGATTCACTTATAAATCTATCTTTTCTGCTGACTTTTTCCACCCAACGACTTGACATCACCACCACATTCTTGTCGCAAACGCCCTCATCGCAAATTTACCACTGATTCGCAGTCTTTTCCCGCGATCGTACCGAGCAGTCTCTTCGATATTAGCCCTCAAATATTATAAATAATATAATATAATA
>MPNV01000084.1:40672-84717 GCA_013376435.1 Cyclocybe cylindracea | reverse complement strand
TTTTTTGTCACCCAGTTCCTTTTTGTTACGCCCGGATCGAGGCGGACACTGATGGGGATACGGCACCCACGCATTGCCTGCAGGCATTGCTCAAATGAACAGGAAGATCGGCTTTGACATCGAATCCGAGCAAGACAATAGTCGATGACCCATCTATGACGGCCTTCGATTCGTCATGTGCAGTGCAGAACAAAAGGCCGCACCCGCTCGCTCAGGGCTGTCCTTCCTTATCTGGCCAACAAGACATTACACCCTCCCGCCCTCGCACATCTGGCGCTTAGAACGTTCTCATACACCGAGACAAAAGTGGAAGTCATGTACCTCCTACGTTATTTAAGGTTTCCATTAGACTAGGGTTGACTAGAAGGATCTTTCTGGCCAAACAGGCCGATTCTACCCTAGCCGGGACGCCCCGACGCCCCTCACGACTTGAACGCCGAGAGATATGTGCACACCTCTAAATTTAAACAGGCCAGAAATGCTCCCTAGACAACATCAGGGGCACTACCCAGCTTTGTTCATCGTCCAGGCAGGGTCTTGAATCCCGCACAAGGACAAATAAGGACTTTGCCATTTCCATCCATCTCGCTTGTTATCTCCGTTACTTCGCCAACGGGATGGGATGCCTTTCATGATGTTCGAAAGTTTCTGACCCCTCGACGTGCCTCGATTTATTCTCGTCTCGGTCCTCCCCTGGGAGTCAGGATCGTTCAACTCGCAAATTCAAGCGTTTGGCTTGATCGTCTCTGCGGATCGTTCAGGAAGAAAAATGGAGGCTATACTTGCATGATTGCTACGCGGATGGGTTGTGATTCTCTGGTATTGTTTGCGTCGTCTGCTCTCGCTTTATTTTTGGCTTCTTTCGTTGCGTGAGATCCAATAAATATAGGCATTCGACTGCGTCAAATCACCAACTGACCGTCCCAATCGGTTGTCAAGCTGATCATCGCCAAGAGGCTCAACCAGGATCTTCGTAAAAGCGCCAGTAACTTCGTCCGACGAATAGCTCGAAGGAAGAAAAGAGAGGCACCGATTAAATTCCATATGCTCATGAAGTGCTCCGTAGTCTAAGCAGTGGCGCGTACCTACCGGAGCTCATCGCTCATCGTTCATCCGACGTCACTCACGTCTCCGTCAAGCCCTTCGCGTTTCACGTTGCCCGAGGACGTTGAATTTCCCTGCCTAGTACCTAGTATTCGTTAGGCTATAATATTACTGACTTTTCTAGACTTCGAGCACCCGCATGACGTCGGAGGATGAGAGTCGGAGGTCTCATGAACCCTGTAGGTCCATCCTCTGTACACAGACCACTGACCTGCTGATCCGTACTTAGAGGACCCAAGCGCCTCAAAGAATTTAGTTGCTGGGTAACGTGCTTTCTTCCGCGAGGCGTTAGGCCTTTAAAGGTAGCGGTTGGCGCCACATCGATTGGCAATTGGACCCACAAACGATCGTCTGTGGGCAAGTAAAAAGGGTGTGATTGGTATCACTCCTCCAGGCTCCTACCTCACCGGAGAGGATCGTGATGCTGAGAGGCGCCACTTGAGGGCACGTAAATCTAGGGTTCGAAATGAGGGTCTGCGCGCCCACTAGTGTGCCCACAATGGCGCGCTGTCCTGTCACGCTAAGGGTTTCTTCACTGATTTGCGTCCTTTTGCGTCCTGATTCCCGAACACGATCTGACTCTTGAGTGAATCGGGGACGAACGAAAATTGAGTTGTGCCTTCGCGAGTCGTCCTTTTGGAGGAATTCCTTTATGCGACAGGGTGTGGTGCCTGCTGCTCTTATCCAAATCACGCGCACTCAGACGAAGAACAAGGATGCCTTAATCAAATCGACGCATGGATCCTAAGTTAACAGCGGACATATTGGGCGTTCGAGCAGAATCGTCCCACTACGCCGTTCGGATTACTTTATCCTCAGGAACACATCAAGCTCGCTTTGATACGTCTGTTGGAAGGCGCGCTGTTACCGACGGACTTCCTAATCAACGCTCGCGGCAGCGCCCAGGACCTTCTATTAGGCGCCGTGAGTTCGAAGTGGGGCCGTCAACCCCCAGTTAACGTAAGCCAAGCACGTAAGTAAAGCACGACTCAATACGCAACTCTGATTATATGTTTCTAGAAAGTAGTGGTATTTCTGAGGTATCAATGGAAGCGCCCAAGGTGAGGTCGTGCATACTCGTTTGCTAATGACTGATGAGCCGGAGACGGCTGACACGCCGTCTAATTTTATTCTGAATAATTGGGTATGACGAGAGGGGATTTACATACGGAGGACGGAGTTGCTGAGGTTAAAGGGTAGTTTGATACTGCCGATATGATACAAGTACGTCAATTAATGGATGAGTTTTCTTAAAATTTAACGGATGTGAGGATCTATAAATAAATGATGGGGTGCCAGCGTCGGGGATTGAAGTAGAGTTTGGAGATGCTGGGGTCTAGAATTGCGTACGAGGTTGAAAGGATGTTGAGGTATAGACGAGGAATGCCGTGGTCAGGAAGATGCCCAGACGGGACCTTTGAAGCCTGCAATGAGGCTTTAGAGCTGGGAGGAGGGCAATTGCCCTACTCCCAGATTTTCTCCAGAAGGAACAGAGAACGAAATACTCTCCTGATAGCCCCGACAAGTGACAGTGGCATGCATCAGCCCGCCCTTTAAAACACAATTTGGCCTTTCGAAGCAGCTCTAGATGTTAAAGGAAGTTATCCAATGGGTATATCTATGTGCCGAGCATCATAGAATTGAAGCGTATTCGGTTTACCAGTCCCACATACGTACGAGTCTTCCTTCCCTTCAGGCCCAGTCCGAATGATCCTCAATCCGGTGAACATGTCCAAAAAGCGCATGTTCGGAAGGCCAGACGCGCACTCCGTGAGGTCTAAAAAATTGAGCGGCACCTCAGCCTGCCGCCCGGTGAGAAACGTGATGAATAGGTTAGCTAGATCGGTCGTGTCCGCACCAAGGTTTGGCACGACTTGCTTGATATTTCGAACAGCCAGTGTTTTCAATGAAGGAAATGTGATGTAGACTTCGTCCGGAGACGGGAAAGCACAATGATTTGAGAAGAATTGAAGAGTGCTGAATGGTATCGATAACACCTCCAGGCTCTCGATAGTGAGTAAGAAGTGGAAGACGGAATCGTCTGCGTCGGAGGGGCTAGCATCAATATCTATAAATGCAAGAGAGTGGAAAAGAGTGTAATCGAGGCTTGCGAAATGAAGAGCTTTTGCATGCTCCGTGCCGATTGGTCGGAGGGATGAGTAGAAACGAGTTTGTGGACCAGCGGAGTGGAAAGGAAGCTCGGGGATTCTATGCTCCAGTTGCTTCATGTGGATTCGCATTGCTTTCGGTGGATGCGCTTTGAAATACCCGCTGGACCACATAAACGTGATATTTTGCATATGTTCGAGAGGTTGGAAGGGCATAGTGCCGAGCGACTCGTCAACAGCCTCCAGGAAAAGGCAGCACCCGTCGCCAGGATGGATACACTGGAGGACGTGGTAACAATTCTCTCGGATCGTGAGTTGCTGTAAATGTGGAAGGAGAACTTCGTCAAAGGTGTCCCACTGATCCCACAGGTCTTCGATATGCTGCATGGCGCCCTGCACTACAAGTGATTCCAACAATGGCATCGTCCGTAGGACGTCGAGGAGATGGCGGGCCGAAGGGATGGTGAGGTGAATGGGCTCTGATAAGCTCGTGTGGCGGAGCGGAGCTGAGAGAGCCATGGGCCCTGAAGGGGTAGGCGGTCCCTTGGGTGGAAATGGTCTGAAGCAGGGGGAGGTTGCCGTCGAAAGGCAGTCTCGCCAAATCTACGACGCAATTCCGCGGTTGAAGGTGCAGACGAAATCTACGGAGGTGTTTGGTTGGTTGAAGGAGAAATGTCCATGATATGGCCTGGCAGTTGTGGTTAGTAACCGAGGACAAGGTGACTTCAAGTTGTTGGATTCTATCCCAGTTCGTAGCCACGACCGATGAGAACCAGGCGCACATTTTCTCGTTCTTCCCGTCAACAAGCTCTCTCAAGGAAAGGAGGGCTTGTCCGGTTCTTTTGAGGACTTCGTTTCTCCAATCCCCGTTGGTCTGATTGAGGCAGTCGAAGTCGATTACGCTCGCCCACAATGTGGGCGTTGTTAGAATAATGGCATGCCAGATGGCGCAAGCTTGTGAAGAGAAGCGGAGGGCGTTCAGAGCGCGCAGCTCCCAGAGATATCCCACTTCTTCTAGTGGTGCTCATAATCCTCGTCCATGTCGGCAATTTTGGAGAAGATGTGCGAGAATTCATCTTTAGATAGCTTGGAGATGGGGGAGAGTACGTTGGGTTCGAAGGTTGACGTTGAGGGCATGATCAAATGAATAGTTGGCGAAAGAAGTAGAATACGGTCCCGACTCCCGGCAGACGTATTCGCGCAGGTGAATCTCCTTTTATAGTCGTTCAATTTGACGGCTCGATGAGGGTGCCGAGTCATGTGACGTCGGAGAATCAATTTGTGGGTTCGGCAGATGCTCATTCCTACGAATTTACCACTCCGACAAACTGAGCACGAATTGCGAGTCTGGTCCCCAATGCACCCTTCTTGTTCACCTGTTCACCGAACCACCAAGTCCTGCTCCAACGGCAGGATTTTCGCCAGGGTCACGTTACGCACGAGCGTAAAAACTACTCTCTGTGCTTGCTGCCGTTGAGCCGGGGTTTTCAACTTTTGGATTGCGACAAGGAAACTCAGACCCGCCCCCAGAGTCAACGCGATGGAAGGCCATGTTGAAGATGAGAAGAAGCCATTTGACGCTGAAACCGGTCAGGAGGACGACGCGCAGCCAGACCCCGACGAGCATCTCATGTTGGATCAGGGAAATGGACGTGTATGGCTCGTCAAGGTTCGTAGACATCTGACTCATCTCGAGGAACGGGCTACAGTCTCCTCGTTGCTCTCGCAATGTAGATCCCCAAGTTCCTCATGGAGCGGTGGGCTGCTATCGATGTCGAGGATGTGCATCTAGCCACACTACGGGTGTACAATCCACCTCCGGACGCGCCTAACCAAAAGGCGCGAATCGTCCTTTTCCTTCCTCCCAACCGCGACCCCAACGACCCCAATGCCCCACTTCCTTCACAACCGCAAAATCGACCCACATTCGAGACAGCAACGTCATATGCCGCCACAGGCCCCGAACCAGACTGCTACGAACTCGACATGGTCAATGACAGCGTCGAAAACCAGATCGTAGTCGCGGAACGACCGAAGGACTCTTCGCTCAGTGTCTCGTCTGCCACAGCAGCAGCTACTACCAACACACGGGCACGAACGACGATTCTGACTGGTCGAATAAAGCACGAGTGCAATCTCCGGCCTGCCTTTAGTGCAAACTACCGGCGACAGATGAGGGAACGGCACAAGAAGTACAACACACCTGCACGCCAGATCAGGATGATAGAGGACGCCGGGGTGCCAGGTGGCAGAGGAGGAGTCAACAGACTCAGCAGTGGTGTCGGCGTCGGTGCCGGAGGTGCTTTCGGGGACCTTATTGTACGTCCCCACGACTCGATTCGTTTCCCTGCGTTATTGTTGCAATGGCTGACATCCTTGCCCAGCGCACGAAACCGAAACAAGCGAAGGGCACCTTCGAGCGCATGGCCCGTATGCCACGGAACCAGCTCCTCGATCAACTTTTTGCGCTGTTCCGCGAAACACAGCGATGGAGCATTAAGCCCCTACGCGAGAAGACACAGCAACCCGAGGTCTACCTGAAGGAGACCCTAGCTGAGATCGCCTTCTTACACAAGTCTGGGGAGTACAACGGGCTTTGGGAGCTGAAGGAGCTCTTCAAAGAGAGCGGGGTGCGTTTCTTGGTTTCTTGCTGTTGACCGGCGCCTGATTAGCTGGCCGTAGATGAAAGCGGAGAACGTCCCTGGTCCAGGCATGTCCGGCGACGTCAAGATGGACGAGGACGAAGATGAAGATGAGGATGAAGATGAGGACATGGAGGAAGTGTCATAGCTTTCCTTGGACCTTTCCTCGTCGTTCGCAGCACAATTTATTGACCAGAGTGTATCATATCGGTAATGGCATTTAATGGATTCACGTTGTCTGCTTTTAGATACTGTTGAAGGCTTGCTCGAGCGTGGCCTGCTCTGTCGTCCTCAAGTCCAGACTATGACAGTATTCAACATTCAACAGACAAGAATGACAGCATCTCGTTTACGTTCACCGGTAAGTGATTGCATTCGCGCGACTCTTTCACTACATTCTTACCAATGTCTTTCTGACACTGCAGGTACGGGCTTCCACATCATGCATAGGCGCCGTAACCCCAGACAACTCCACTGGAATCTAGGACCCCGATTGGGACCGTCTACTCGATGGTCAGCGAACCCAAAGCATACATCCTTCCGAACACTTATCAAACGAGCGGCTGTGCTCCGACTTCGGCTTGCACTCCGGCGAGCACACAGTCGTGCTCAACACCCAGGTGCGCACGCACTCCGTGGCGATCGATTTCTCTGAGTACTTGCCCTCGCCCAAGACGATGCGAGAACAAGGGACGAGCGGTGGAGTGGGCTGATCAAGTTTATTGAAAGTGGGTGGCGGACGTGTGGGATCGACGGACGGGATCACCGCATAAAGGCTGTCGAGTGGGGCGAACGCCATGCTAGACTTCGTAGGTCAATTACTGGGTTGCTCTTTACCTGATGTTTGTTGATGGAGCTCATGATTTGCTGTCAGGCATCAAGGTCCAATCGTACGCCTACGTGACCAATATGCTTAGGGTAACCACGGACGCAACAGTTGGGTACAAGATTGACGGCTTCAGCGGAACTACCTTCACAATAAAGGGTATCCCGCCCGAGACACAAATCTCGTTCCAATGTTCTAGTCTTCGAAATGCTCCTACTCGCTCCTGGTCGGCACCAACTAGAGGTCGTCTATTACGGGAACAGCCGTAGGACGCCCCTTGCACTGGACTACTACGTTATTCAAGAATGCCACCATTCCTTCCGACCGTTCGTCCTCCGCTGGAGAAGGGACAGTCTTCCGTTATCCGGCATATCGCAATGTGCTAACTTTGAAGGCTCCATCAAATGCCTGCTGGAGGGCTCCTTCCTCATGTGCCGATGCAATGAATTATCGATTAAAGGAAACGTCACCCATGAACGCGCGGATGCGTCATTTTCTGGTCGGACGCCTCGTCGGCATCCCCTTTCGTATTGAGGGGACATCCCATCTCGGGGACAGGATCGATGCGTCATGCGAAGGCATGCCGTTGAGAACCCTATATTCCTGGGAGCTCTTTGGACAACGCCTTGCGGAGCACCTACCCACCTTCCCTCCTTTGTCTCCTCCCTCTCGTCTGATGTCTTCAGCACTACGGTGAATTATCGTCGATGACACGCACACCTCCATTATGTGGAACCCAGATTGAGTTTCCGAGCAAGGCATCCGCACTGCGACGGGGTATGCTGGCCCCCCGTTTGAAGGAGCCCAACACTCGAGGAGTGAAGGCACGAGCGTCTCTTTCAGATTTAACGGCGAGGTCCCCAATCAATCAATTTGATGGTTTCGTCAACTAAAACTTTGACGACATAGGAACCGCTGTTAGCATCATAGGCAGCGTTGATCCCGATAACTCAACAGGAATACCTGATCCTTCCCGGGACTGTGTCGTCGACGGACAGAGAGCAGCGGCCGGTAGCCTTCCCTCTGCTTTTTTGGTTCCAGCCTCACCATCCGGGACTGGGCGGTAAGGTTCTGCAACCAATACATCTCAACCAGGTCAATTATCCCTGCCTCGGCCTTCTAGTACATACCCTGGCCGTGACGCTCCTCCGCCTCAGTATTCAGATGTTGTGGAGCTGCGAAGCCCATGAGTGATCCCTTCATCGAAGCCCATGAGCCAAACGCCCTGACCTACGCCATACACACCACAAATCCTGGTACTTTGATTATAAAAGTAGGATATTCAGAAACTTGGTGATATTTCCTCTCCACTGGCACGTTTAAGTGTTATGTGGCCTTGGGAAACATCATAATTAACTTAAAAAGGCATACCCATTCCTTTTTCGGTTCAAGTAAATCACGCTTTAAGGTATGGAGAGAGATCGAAGGGTGTCCCTCTCGCAGATTCTACAGATAGATACATATCTACGAAGCCAGGTTTTCCACCGCATTGTTTGTAACCGCTGAATGAGGAATAAGTGAATTGTATGTGAATTGATGGATCCCCTGCGAGGGCAGTGTCCGACAACTTTGGGATATGTCTTATTTGATAGAAAAATGTTTCTTCTGACAACTGGCTTCTTTTTGGCCAACAAGAGGCGATGAACTAGCTGGAAAGCTGGTCGCGAAGTGACGCTGTTGAGGAAGAACGTGATAAGCATCTGATCTACTATCTAACCTTTCAATCTCTACTTACCCATTGTGATGGTTCCTGGGCCGTATGGAGTTTCTACAAGTCTCACGACTCTTCTGCTTCTTCCTACACATAATTGAACACAACCCGGTAGGCGCCCTTCAGTTCCGCTCAGACAGCCGATACCAGGAAATATTCCACAGGTAACTTGGCCTGGCTTAGTCCGCATGCTGATTCATGACCTCAATTGAGCACGGGCTGAATACATTCCTCGCAGCCAAGCCGATCCAAGCATCATGAGCGCCCTGCGTTGAATGGGAACGCCAATCATCCCGGGCGCAGGGTCGATGGGCGCCATAGAGGTCGTGTAGCACCAGCACGCGTTTTCGGGGTGTCGAGTCGAAGAACGCCCGTCACAGGACGTTGCCAGACTCTCCTTCCTTTAGTTCTACTCTTTTCGTGGTCCTTTCACCAACAAGATGACTTCACGATGGGTTATGGTCGACGATGCGGATCCCATCGTTCAGTACGGCTCCGGATGGACTTCACACTCGAGTGTTCAGGACAACCCCGGTAACTGGGGTCCTCCCTTCGATGGCACGGAGCATACAACGGACAGGAATACGACCGTGTCTTTGACTTTCACTGGTGAGTAGGACTATTTTGTGCCATCGTCGACCTCGATCTAATCATCGTTCACTGCCCCGTAGGAACATCGATCATCGTTCTGGGCAAGTTGGACGGAAACAACGCAACTGGACGGCCCGATCCCTACTGGGACTGCTCCCTCGATGGAGAGCCCATTCCAAGGAGCGGCTACTCCACCAGCTTCACGGGCCACTGGATCTTCTGCAATAGGCAAAACATCCCTGATGGCGAGCATACGTTCACTCTGACCACCAGTACTAGCGGAGCTCGGACAATCTCCGTAGACCAATTCCAGTACCTGGCCTCTCCGACCATCAACATCGACAATGCAAAGGTTCAAATCGATACCGACTCTGTGAGGTATAGTCCTGGTTGGGAGAGTGACAGCAGGTATAGCCATACCTATCAGACAGGAGCGAGTGCGGTCCTCGACTTCGTTGGTGCGTTTTCACCTCAATCCAAAAACCGAAGTCGAGATCTAACTGTTCTTTTCTCGTTTAGGGGTCTCATTGCAGTGGTACGGTTTCGTACCGAGCATCTCCACGGCCAATGGACCATCAACAGCAGGGTACAAGATAGATGGCGGAGAGGAAGTCAACTTCACCCTAGCCGGGATTCCAGCTGGTAGTCCAGCCGGCGGGTTCAGCAACGTCCTGATGTTCGAAACTCCCAGACTATCTCCCGGTCGCCACCAGCTCGAGGTTACGCACTACGGAAGCAGCACCTCGACTCCGCTGTCGGTCGACTACATCTTCATACAAAATGCAACCATTCCCTCGGGCTCGATTACCTCTTCCACCTCGTCAAATACAGCATCAGGGTCTGTAATTCCCGATTCTTCATCGACTGCGGGCTCAACTTCTGGTTCCAGTACCACAACTTCCACAGGCACCGGCCTCCCAATCAATAACGGCGCAAACTCTGAGAAATCCAACCCTGTCGGCGCAATCGTCGGAGGCGTCATCGGTGGGGTCGCCCTCCTCGTCCTCATCGGCATCTTCCTGCTACTCCTCCGGCGCCGACGACGACACGGCCGCCCCATCATCGACGAATCCATCGACAGCCATACCCCGCCAGAGATGACCGACCTCACGCGCCCATCGCCTTACGTGCAGGATGGACGCGACCCGTCAGCCGTGTACAACCCATATTCGCAGGATGGGCAAGCGAACCCGCGCAGTTGGCAGGAATCACATCAGGCGCTCGCGCAAGGACAGGGATTTTCGCAGGTACAGCTGTTGAACCATTCTCAGTCGAAGGTGGGGCTGGTGCAGCAGGGATACAATCCGTATTCTCCGACGCAGACTTCGCCTCTCACGTCCCCTGCCGCGACGACCTCTAACGTGGCCTCGGCGAGTGCGCGGCCTGACTCTGGAGAGTTGCCTCCACCTCAGTATTCGGACATTGCACCGCTTCGTGGGCCTCCTACCGTCGTCCCAACTATGAAGGGGACGGTTCTCGCTCCTTGATCTTTCGCGCATCGTAGGCTGGCTTTACACGCGTACATGCACTGTACGATGCCAAGTTTTCATGCAAAGTTATTGTTCCCCCGCCCGCCACCCTCATTCTGCATCGATACGTTACTTTTATGCGGGCAGCTCACGATATCTCGACATTTCTCATGCCCTACCTTCATCACCAAGAGACTTTCATGGCATTTATCTCTACATACCGGCATCCTATATTATTCTTCCTCTTCACTGAGGCTTCCCCACGGGCCAACTATTTCGTCGCCGAAAGACCTCTATCTGCATCCAACAAATCTTCGGACAATTCTGGTTGAAAATGAATCTGCACAACAATGTACGATCGCCAGGTCCTCTTCGCCCAGCTATATGCTGGGTTCACACCTGCGAATCGTCAAAATTGTTCTGAGGAAGTGACAAGACCCGCCGCCGCGAAGGCCGCGAAGCACAAAATTGCTGTTTCAACGTGTGGCCACTCTGGTGTCTCGAGATTCGTCTTTTCATTCTACTAGTCGCATCGACAAACTACCGAGTATCATGAAAATTATACAAATTATTATATTTCTGCTTAAGAACATCGATTAGGATATATGTATCCTGCAACTTGGCGACTGAAGGAATGCCGGTGTGGTTTCGTTGATGATGTCGAAAATATATGGTACAGTCCAAAAGGCTGAAGAGCTGCACGGGTGCCATGTGTACGCACGGCAGGAGATATATACTGCAGTCGGATCATGCTAAAAGGCTTAAGATCAGCCAAATTGTCGAGGAGTGAAGGAAAGCATATTCGCACCTGCTCGATGTTTCCCCTTCTTCGAATGGGGCTGCTTCTCATAAGCATTAGGCTTATGACCTTCGGGGTGCTCGAGCTGGTGAACAGTCCCAGAGGGCTTTGGCCGAGACTGCTGCCCGCTCGAGCTGGGCCCAGTCGGTGGTGGCCGGTTGTGGTTGTGGTTGTGCGTGTGGTCGTGGCCGCCACAGCTCGAGTCCGAGTCCGAGTCCGAGTCAGACGATTCGTCCGAGGATTCATCGAATTGCTTTGGTTTGTGGTATATACAACATACTGAAAAAAGGAATACCGTTAGAAAGGGGGGAACAGGGGTACGAGATGGGTCAGACATACTTTTCGATTTCTTCTTCCCGCACCCCTCGTTATCTACCACATCCTCGTCCCAAGCTACTCTCGGTGCCTCGCTCGACCGCCCCGCGCGCACCCTCAGCGATCCAACGATCCGCCCTGAATCCGAGTTGATGTTCTCGTCGTCATCGCCCTCTTCGCGCGTTGGGTCATTTGTAATCGTGAGCGTCCGTGAACCGTCGGCTGGTGCGTACGTCGCCGGTGGCGTCCGTGTACGGGCTGCAGATTGCATGGTACGAATGCAGGATTCAGAAAGAGTTCGGATATGTGAGGGAGAAAGCGGGAAAAGGAGATGAAGGTTATGTTCAAGACTAAGTGCCGCTCCAACTCGGAGCTTGGACATCATAGGACGAAAGGGGAATAAAGTTCTCACGCATGCCTAAGTAGAAAGCCGGAAGAGCAGCGGCCCGGTGTGATAAGATAATTCCGGAAGAGCAACGTACAGTAAAAGTACAAAGTAAAAGTACAAACTGGAGGACTATGCCAGCATTAAATACATACACCAGGGCAGATACACGTAACACAGTGAAGAAATCGAATAAATAAAGCGAACAATAAATACGAAAACCATCGAGAAACGAGTTGTCTTCCTACACCCCTTTGCTCACACTATTGGCAAAGGCTCGCGAAAGCAAGAAAATAGGGGTGCAAACTAGTCCGCCACCCAACCAAGCATATGATGTGTACCCCCAATCCCAACAAGGACACTCGTTCGAACCTAGTGCTCCGTCCCGTTCCTCGAATGATTATTCGCCCGACAGTCCCGAAGGGAGACATCCTGTTCCATATCTTCTCCTCCGTGCACTAGGAGAACATCCCGTATGCACGCCACTAATGGCTTGGCAGGACGTGGCCGTGCACGTCGTGCGTCTTCTGGCGTTTCTTGGACTTCGAGCTCGAACTGCTCGAGGTGGAAGTTGAGGTCGAGTGGTGGCGTCGATGGCTGTGTGGTTCCCCATGATTTACCTTCAAGGCATCCCCTCTCGCGTGGTCCGACCTCAGGACATTGATATCGCTGTTGTTTGTCGTGGTCACTGCACCCGTTGATGCACGCCTCGAACTCGTCGCTGATGTCCTCGAACTCGACGTTAAGTTTGCGGAGGTATGGGAAGAAGAGGTCGCGAATGCGGGTGTGGTAGGTGAAGCAGACGTCGACCCGAAGCCTGGCGCACCAGGCTGAGCAGGCGACGGCGAAGGCCCAGAAAGAGGTGTGATTGTGAGGCTCGCGCGGCGCAGGAAGCCTCGTGGAAGGTTGTTAATGCTCATTTCTCCTGGTTTTCGGTGTTCCGGGGCCTTGATGTGGAGCAACGTGTGCAATTATGGCGAGGACGGGAGGGAGATGGTGAAAGCGTTGATGGAGGTGTGGATGAAGGGCAATGAGAGTGCAGGCGGGGTTAAAGCGGTTGAAATACGGTATTGGCTCGTGCGTTGTAGAGGGAAGGAAGAGCGTGGCTGCGCTTGAAGCTACGTTTAAGCCTGAAGCCTGCAGTACCGCCTGGAACAGTGCTGGGCTCCCAGGTGTAATAGAGTAGGGAGTGAGCTGGCACTGAGGGTGTCTGATCGGGTTGAATAGGATCGGAATACGCAGTTCGCTAGAAGTAGTACTAGCAGCAGGGTCACGACGGTATTTCTAGCGGTCAATGTATTGGCCGGGCCGAGACTGTGAGCAGGAAAAGGGGTGAATGACGTCAGATATAGCGCCATTATTTTCTGTTTCACAGAACATTGAAGTTGAGTTCTAGGCCGTCTGGGTGAATAGAAAAGTGAACGACAAAGCTGAAAAGCAATTAGAGAAAGGAACAACTCGATAAAGGAGTAAAGGTTCCTCCAGCTATAGATCAGTTCGAACTTCGCACCGCGGTGTTCGCAATTATTGGCGGTGATTTCAGCATTATTTTACACTGTAATTTCGGGCCATCGGAATGGGACACATGTTCTAGCGAGAATAGCTAAATATCTGCAGTGACAGAGGTGTGTCTCAAAGGTAAATTTTCTAAATTTAGGAAATAATTAACCGAAATGGGGCATTTAGTAAACATTTAGATAGCATTAGAATTTTGTTTACTCCACCCATATCAAGGTTCGAGAGGAGATTCAAATCGACGAGTTCAGAACGCCATCCAAGAATCGTTTCTGCCTTCCTGATTGGAAAATACCTCTACCTCTGCGACACTTCAGGCTCGTATGCTTCTGTCCGACCGAAACATGAACACAGAAATATGGAATATGATGCAGTAGGTATGTATAAATCCATACCGAACGGCTTTCCTAGGTTATCTGTGTCTCTTCCATGGTGATTCCACCTTCCACGATCCATGACAACTAAATAGTATAGAACGACGTACGAAGCGGGGCTGGAGGAATATACAATACCCAATCACGAATGGGGTCTAAATGTCAAGGACTGTGAACCCTCCCCTTCGCCGGCTGTACGGTGGGAGGAGGGCCATGGGGACAGACAATATCGGAATACTGGGGCGGGGGTACTTCCCTCGACTCTAACTCGGGGCGTGAACTTGACGATGGTGGGAGCTGGCTCGTCTTCGACCGCGAGCTCCCTTGCCCTGGACCTAATGTTTGTTGGGAGCCCTTCAAACGGAATGAGCCCATCACCCCACTCTGCGAGTATGAGCTGTAGATCGTTGAGGGGTTGCTGCCATCCCGAGGGTAAGGCGTTGCGTGGGTAATGTCGCTCATTTCCCGGTGGATGTAGCCGCTGGTGGATATTCCTTGCCATCGGTGACGCCGTAGGACCAGTAGGAAAAGAGCAGCAAGCAGTAAAACGGCAATTCCTCCGATGACTCCTCCGACGATCGCGCCGATGGGGGTGGACTTCGATGATGCGTCGCTTGTTGGAAGGCTGGTGTCAGCGTGGGGAGAAGACGTAGAGTTTGACTTTGAGCCTGTGATTCTCTGAAGGAAAGATTCAGTTGGACTAACCCTGATGATGAGCCCGCGGGAATCGTAGCATTCTGCACGAAGACGTAGTCGAGGGAGAGCGGCGTCGACAAGTGGTCTCCGTAGTGGGTAACTTTCAGCTGATGATGCCCAGGCGATAGTGTGGGTGTTTCGAACATCAAAACATTTCGGAAGTCGCCCGTGGGGCTGCCTTCAGGGATGCCGGGTAGGGTGAAATTGACTTCCTCTCCGCCGTCGACCATGTAGCCTGCTGTTGACGGTCCATTGGCTTGGGAGAGATTCGGTGCCACGCCGTACCATTTCACAGACACGCCTGTTACGAGAATGCAGATTCAGAGTTCGAGGCTACCGGTTCACCAAGGGCAAGCACTCACCAACGAAATCCAGAATAGCGCTCTCACCGCGTCCGTAGGTATAGCTGTACCACACTTTACTCTCCCATCCAGAACTGTACCTCGCATTGTCAGAAGTTGCGTCGACCAGAACTCTTTCGTTGTCGATATTTATCATCGGAGAGGCCGTATACTGGAACTGGTCCACTGAGATCGCCCGTGCTCCGGTGGTGACGGCGTTCAGCGTCAACGTGTGCTCGCCATCAGGGAGGTCTGGCACTGTGCAGAAGAGGAGGTGGCTTGTGTAGTTGGCGGAGCTGGTATAAAATCCAATTCCTTCGATGGATTTCCCATCAATAGCACACTCAATATCGGGATCCCGCCGGCCATTGACTTCACCTACGTCCAATTTGCCCTCGACCCGAACCATTGTTCCTAACGCAGCAAGTCGATGGTGGTTTGTTCGAGGTAAGTGATAGCATGAAACTCACCTGTGAACGTGAACGACACAGTCGCATTCCTGTCCGCTGTATGCTCCGTTCCTTGGAAGGGTGGACCTCCGTTTCCCGGGTTGTCCTGAACATTTGAGTGGGCAGTCCATCCTGGCCCGTACTGGACTCTTGGGTCGGCATCGTCAACCACGACCAGTCGTGATGCCATCTTGTCCATGAGAAGAGTGGAAAATGAGGGGCAAGAGAGTGCGCTGGGTGTCCCGAATCCGAGTCCCGAAGTCCGGAGTCAAAGTGAGAAGAAAAATCTTGAGCAGCATCCAACGTGTCTGTCCGTTATCTGTACCCATCGAACCCGAGCTGCTTTTGTTCCGATTCAATCAGGGATTTCATGAAATCTCCGTTGACGGTCGGGAGAACCTGATGCACTTTGGATTCACTGGAAGCTCTGGCTCTCACAGGCCTTGACATGGAATTTCTTGTGCTATTTTTAGTTTGCCACTATCAGTCGATGTGTCGCGTAGTTCATGAGAGCTTACCGGCGTCTTTCAGACGTGTTTGTGATGAGGGTGACGTTCCGAAAGTCTTCGTTCGACTGGCTCAGTTTGAGCAGGGAGAACGTCTAAGTAATGTTGGTGTGCGTTGGCGTAGATGTTACGTAAGGTAGCCCCGGGCCGGAAGTGGTACCAAACAACTTCGCTTGCGACATCAACGTCAATGTTCAAACTTTCAACATCGACGACCACACCGTCGAGCAATCGCCTTCATGACCGTCTTCAACTCCGCACACCAGCCGACCACCCCTGTCACTCATCTCTCTCCAATCCACCCCGCCCTCTAGCGCCGACGTTGCCGAGGTCCATGGTGCAAATTCATGCGCTACGTCTGGTTCCTCTCTGCGGAATCTCGTGAACCCGACTGCCCAAATTCCTTGGAGTCTCCCCCGTACTGCACGACAACTCGTTTAAAGGAGCTACAGCCACGATTGCAGTCGCCTCTAATGTCAATATCCAAAATGCCGTTTTCGTGAAAAGAAGAAGACGGGACGAAGGGGTTAGTTCAAGCAGCTCGAAACCCGCCAGCTTCTGCAAACTTCTTCTGCGCACACCCTTACTCTGACAGCCAAAGCGTAAGGATGAAGGACTAGAAGGAGGATCGACTCCTTTGACAACTTTACCACCCATCCAATCGATGCCGGCTCTTCTTGGAGATACACCTATCCCAGGCTCAGCACCGCCCTCTTCCAACGTCGAACCTACCCTACAACGCATATCCATGGATAATCAAGACCGATTTTTGATCCATAACGCACGCTCAGCCTCTTGTGCACCCGCCGTTACCCAGTCTCACCCCTGCACCAACCAACCGTCTTTCTGGCTCTCTGTATTACCGCCAACATCTCTCTATCTAGCTCTTTGCCTCCATATGTCGGCTTCACAAACCGGTGCTGCTGCTGACGGAGCCCGTTGTTCAAGGCTCAAACAACTGCAAGTTTATCTGTGCGGGGGAGCACATGAATGTGATGAGGGTCAACCAGAGGGAGAGGGGAGGGAGGGAGATGCCTTGTTGAAGTTTTTGGAGTTCGTTCCTCTGCTTTGGTGAGTCGTACGTCTTCTTCCCGATAATAGATTACTGACGTTTTGTTATCGTTGCTTAGAAGCTTCGATAGGCTGCTCGACGATCCTAGTCGAACCATATGAGCTAGGCGAGATCTCTGTTAGACTCGCCAGGGTCGCCTCTGCATCCAATATCGACAGCAACGACAGCTATGCGACAAGTATCTCGGGCTCCTACTGGAGTCGACCTTCCGATTTGGATGTTAAGACGCATACACTCGCTCAAATGTGGTCCTCACGGGGCATACCTATAAACTAAAGGGTTGCTTGAGGGATAATCGATCATATACCTTTGCACGTCTCACTCGCGTTTCCTTTGTTCGTCTGCCACCGCCATACTCCTCGGTTACTATACCCGCTGCCGCCTCATCTCATCTTTATGCTATCTTCCAACACCTTCAAAGTACAAGATCAAATAGCTCGAATGAATTGTCACGTCGCCGTGCCGCTAGGTGGGGCTGTAGATTTCCCCTGGAAGGTGTTCCCTCTCCTAGTTCGACATCCGGTCCTTGATATCGCCGGGGGGGGGGGTTGAAGTGACAGAAACAAGGCTTCTGAGCGTGACGACTCGTGGGCCAACTACTGCCTTGTATTCGTGAGGACGTGAGATGTTTGGATAAAACTTGATCCAATGGACAAGCAGGGATCTGCGATTTCATTTTCTCGAGCATCGTCGCAAACTAACGGCTGCCGCTGTAAAAGCTGTTAATTCCTGAAAATAGATGCCCCTCTGCAATCAGAACACGAACCAACATTCTACCTTGCCTCTGCGGATTCCGTCACACGCTCTAGGACCCTGTCGGACTCGAAGTTCCTCGCCGCACGCCGGCCTGCCTGTGTTGCACAACTCCCTCTGCGCATCGTCCCGCCCCATCGACGTCAACACCCCTCCGCTTCAGGCCCTCGGCATCGGCTGCATATGCCCCACAGAGATATGTGATAGCATACCCGCAGATAGCGCTCTAGGAATACTTCATGCAGGAAGTGTGTGTCCATTCTCGATTTTTGTTAGGAATTGAAATAGCGACAGAGATGCTACGTACTTATAGAGACACGGCGTTCGTGTAAAATAAAATACTAGCACCCAGTAAATAAATAAAAAATACCGACTAAAAGGTGGCTGGCTCAGGCGCTTGCGTAGATTACCAAGATTCAGGACAAGAGAAATATTCATCATCCGAAATTTCCTCGAAGCGATCCCCGGCCTGTTCGTACAGCGAACCACCCTCCGTCATGCTATCTTCAGGGCTCTCAGCTCGTGGACCAAACTGCATGCAGTAGTCAGCTCGATAGTTCAAGTAAACTCGGATATTAAATAATCTGGGCCCGTACCTTTTTCATGTAAGTGTCAATCGCTCTCTTGACGCGTCTTACGTGCTTGGGAAAGAATACAGAAAGCGCCGAAAGTTCAATCGGCCTTGAGAGGGCGTCCGTGAGTTCGGGCGACTTCGCACCTTTGCGCAGAGCCCCATCGAGGATCTCAAAGGTCCACCGGTGCATTCTACGCGTCGCCTCAGGTCGCATGTGACATGTCTTGAAGTATAAATTGTGGTGTACTTGGTAGAGGCTTTGACATCGTGACTGTCTTCTTGGCAGGTAAGTCCGTTGGTCTTGAGCAGAAGATATGAATGGTGAGGCCGCTGCCAGCATCCGCCGTCTCCATAACCACGGCGAGCGTCTCGACTTTCTGGCAAAGACCGTAAATCGGCGTAACGTTTGGCGGCAATCCAAATATTGTATACATGCAATTGCAACATCCGCGAGCCGGGCAGACAATATCTGGTCAGGGGCAAGTTGGTGCATAAATGCAGTGAGTCCTCCGTGTAGCTGATCAATAAAGGCGGATATTTCAGACGCATCAATGTCATAAAAGCAAGTACAATGCAAAAATCTGCAGTAATCATCTTCCCAGCTGAGGTCAGAGGGGTTGAAATCAAAAAGGGAGGCACAGAGCTTCTTCCATAGATAGTGTGGAACAGAGGCACCAAGTATTGAAGAAAGAGGAAGGTGTTGACTTGGGCTTTTGTGACAAGCAAACCACACAGTGCTCAGGAGATGAAACCTCTCAGGACAAGGACAGCCTTCAAACTGAGAAATGAGATGATTTGTGAAGTCCTCCGATTGGTGGCGATAGAGATCAATTTTGTTCTAGACGCAGGGCTTAGCAAGGAACTGTTTGAGCAGGAGCAGACTCACATTTCCTTCCAGGTATTGCAGGAATGTATATGACAACTTCCATCTGCCTAAACTAGCAACCTTTAATGAATATACCCCAAAGGAAAACTCTGCAAGGTCATATTCAAGTTCAGGTGAGGCATATGAGCTCTCCAGGTGGTTATGCAGTCTAATCCAGCTGAAGGCTGTTATAGTTTTGGGGTCCAGAATTGGTGCTATATGATTCAGGCTGAGCATGTGTGTGGTGACAATCTTCACCAAACAGTGGCCACTCACCAGCACCAGTGCGCCTGAAAGTTTGAAGGACCCTTTGAGCAATTGCTGTGTGCCATTTTCGAACATCAATGTAGTATTCTTTTGACCGTTGTGGATTGAGCAAGAAATCTATAAAGGAACGGTGGTGGAACTGGATTGTGGAGTTGGAATCGCACTCAAGAATAGAACCTAGATCAGTGAGGGCGATGCTCAGCTGACCACTCTCCAAAGATAATATACACTCTATGGTATCAACTTTGGCGCTTCCAAACCGGTTGAACTGTCCAAAAGCAAAGCAGACTCCCAGGATCTGCAAAACCAAGGGAGGATCCTCGACTCGAGAAAGGAGCCACATATAGAGGTTGTCAAGCTCTGCAAAAGGAAGGTCATGATTGGTGGGTAGACAATGGTTGAGAAAGATTTCAAGACGTTGGGTGGGTAAATGGCGAGGCGAGTCAACAAAGCGTGCAGCAAGGGATGCAAATATAAATTGGCCAGAGGCCTTTTGGACAAGAGTCCACACCATGTCTTTCTCAGGCCAGTTGGAAGGAATTTGCAAGTGAAAGGGGTGATGAGCCTTGATGTCTCGAAATCTATCTTCAAGAAAACAGTAAATATCAAAATAGGCATGGAATTCATTGCTGAGGTCAAGATGGGAAACAGCTGATACCGCTGCAAAGGCGGGTTTGATATATGCCTCTGGACGGCTGGAAATCAAGAACTTGAGAGGGAGTTGATAATGGAATGCCAACGAGAAGAGAAGTCGGATGAGTGAGGTCTGCGTGCCTTCATCAAGGCACTCGTCGAGTCCGTCAATGATTATCAGTGGAGGTAGTGCAACTTGGGTAAAGTGGCCCTGTTCCGAGAGTATTCGAAGGGGCTCGAAGACGAGTCTGATGAACTGGTCTTGAAGTGAGTATGAGAGGATAAGGGGATCAGCTTCCACGGCGGCTTCGATGTGCGCTCGAGCCGCTGGAATAACACAGGCAATTCGATAGGCGATATTCGCCGCTAATGGCTTCATGGTGTTGCGTCGCGAATCTGAGCGGAAGAAGAAGAAGCTGGCGAGGAGGAGGTTTTGGGCTGCGCACAGTTCGGCCACGCTACGAGCGATGGCGGATTTACCTACACCAGCGGGCCCGTAGAGCCAAAGCATGAAGGCCTCTGTGTCGATCTTTCCCCTCACCCAGTCCATTATCTTCTGGATGACCGCTACCCTCGTATTCTCGTGACATTTTGGAGGATCCAGACGGTCGTCTGAGTTGTGGAAGGCATTGGGAGCAACAGCTCTTGTCAGTATGTCGAATCCTTGCTCTCGATTAGCTTATCGTGGAAGAGGGAGGTCCGGACAGCCACTGGCTCGAACTCACCTCGAGGCCCAGTCATTGTTTGATAGATAATATTCTGATTCACGAGCGTCGAATTCTCTACGGATGCCCCATAGCTTCCTCCTAGGATGTTTGCCATTGGGTCGAGTGTGCTGGAAGGAAGGCGCAGTTGGCGATGGTGGAAGGAGAGGAAGAAGAGATGCTCTGAGTTTAGCGCTGAAGCGGTGCTTTCACCGCTTCAGCGTCACTGTCACAGTCGAGAGGTCAACTGATCTAATCTAATCTTGCCAGGTTCGGCCAGGAGGTCCTCCGAGTTCTCCCTCCTGCCCGTCCTGCCGTTCATTTGAATTTCCTGCCACGATCTCTGGCGCTTCCGTCGCTTGCCGCCCTCAGTACTCACCGATATTTTGCGTTCCCTCCTCACTGCAGCTGAATTCCCCGCCTCCGCCTCCGGTCTTCCGATTATCCGATCACCTATCCAAAATTTTCTGCCCCTCATCGACGAATGTCTCTTCACCGGGCCTTTCTTGACATGTCAACGCCATCGACGGTGCCCATTATTAAAGGGTCAGATCGCAATCGCAAGTTTACCTTCGCGAGAGAGCGCTGAAATTTGACGAATGTCGACGCGAGGGAGGATAGGTGTGGTATCGATGTTTCGGGGACGGGGCCCGTCTGCAGGTTTCAGTGAGTTGTAGGGGCTTCCTGTTTGATAAAAATGTTTTCTGATGATTGTCTGTCATAGCACATACCTCTTCATACTCCCTTTAGCCCTGCCAAAGATCAAGATCAATCGAAACCTCAGACACTGGGCAATATCTGCCAGGCGATTCAAGCAAATTGCCCTGGTACCGCCGACACACCCTCGGCTGCAACGGCTCAGACCTTGACGAACGTGATGAGTCGTATTCCGTCCTCGTCACCACCGCCTGCTGTGTTCAACTCCGCGAGACGGCTGGCGACGGCCCTGATATCGCCTGCATCGACCTAGAAATGCCATCAGCGGCATGCATATAGCCATTTAAACAATATTATTATGTTGCCTGCACCTCTTCCTCATCACGCCCTTCGACCACCACCGCTTGTCGGCCCCGTGCCTGCCCTTCGACGTTTCATTCTTAGCGTCCATGCCTACCTCCGTCTCTTCAACGCTCTTATCAACAGGTCTCTCGATGTTGTATGGCAGGAGAACTCAATCAGGAAGACATGGACACGATGGACACCTTGATTCCGAGGTGCACGTCATGGTGTTCTCGCAGCACATAAGAATCTTGTCTACAACAGTCGACACACGCCGACGTCAACCCAAAAACACAAGCTCGCACTCCCTCCTCAAGATCTTCACGTATGGATCCGGATTTGAGCATGATGCACGATCAGTCGACCTCTGTGAGCTCGCTCTCCTTTCTCTCATCTAGTATATCTCATCCTTCGTTGACCACCGCCTTCCTTCACGTGGTCCTGTCAATACCGTAATCTAACAGTCGGATACACCACACGGCCCTCCTCATCCCCAAGCGCGCATGCCGTGCAAGAGCCAATAGCCTCTGCCCAGTACCTCTGACATCATTAGCCGAGCAAACCTTGTCGGCAGCCGTCTGACCTTGCCGACAAGGTGTGATTCTTCACGGGCATCCACCAGGAGCACGTAGAGATGGCGAAATGGACAGTTTGTAGGAGATATTCTAGGTGCAGGCCGTCGTCAAGCTTCTTCGGGCGATGTCTACGAGACGAAGAGCTCTGCTGCAGCCGCTGTCGCGAAGTGTGAGCTCGTCACTCGTTTCGCGCTGAGATAGATGTTGATGATGCCTTCTTCGCTATGCCTCTTTGCCTGCTTTGCCCGTAGCGTCAGCGTTGTTCTGTCGTATGCTGACTGAGCGTTGACGCAGTAGAGCGAGTCGAATTAACATTGCCTCTGCGCCTTGCTCGCGCAATGGCGCTTCAATTTCATGTCAGTAGATTGCACAATACAACAGTTCGTTAATTTTACTCGCTGTGTTAAAGATGAATACACGGCTACTGTAAGGGAGACGGGCGAATGTCGAAATATATACCAAGGTACGTGATTTACCTATCTACCGATCATTTTGCTCACCGGTTGGGACAACCTGCAGTGCTCAGCCAAATTACTTGAATCATCCCGGCCGGCGGCCTGAGGTCTGGGTATTCAGGATCGGTTCAAAGTACTCGTACAGTCGTAGAGTTGTGCCCACAGGTAAATTTTATCCTACGCCATTCGACTAGCTACGCTTAGGAGGAGGTCCAATTCGGTAATTCCAGGTCTCGGCTAGGCGGAGTGTGGCGCAGCCAAGGCGAGATTGCGAGCGCTTCAACTTGGTTCGCCGAGAAACAAAGCGGACTCTCTGGCCAGAGCGTAGTCTGAAGACTATATTTGCGTCTCCAGGTAATTGTGAAATGTGAGTCTCGATGTCACGTTTTTTCCAGTATACGCACGATGTGGCCTAAATCCCTGACTAGCCAATCGAGTAGGACGTGCTGAGAAATGAAGGTGTAGAGCGAGTCAAACTCGGCGAATGGGAGGTCTCGATGGACTGGTTGTCGGATTCCAAGAACGACGTCTAGGTGTCAGGCCGGTACCTGATGAGCAGAGTCGACGAAGCGTGCAGCTAGCTGTGCGTATACGAGTTTGTCACCCGAATTTTGGATAATACTTGCGATACGAAGGAGGATGGCCTTTAGTGGATGGGTGGTGCTGCTAGAATTCGATGAGGACTTCAACGATGCGGACGAGGATCGTCGCCTGTCCCTCACCGAAAGTTTGAACACTATCAAGGTGCGACACGGCGTTGCTTATGCCGACGGATCGAAAACGAGCTTGATGTCCTGTTCTAGCCGACTTGTTACAAAGAATTCGAGTGGGAATTGACAGGAAGAGAGGCGTTGACATGTGGGATGCTCAGTCGAATCATTCATCGAGAGCCGTAGAGCCGAATTAAAACTGACGACTCGATAAGGGTCAACGAGTATGGAGGAGCTACGGTTGGGAGAAGAGCCCGTGTTCTTGAAGGTCACGAAGTGGGGTCGTCAACAAGGTTGGCAAAATTCTGTTTTGAACGAGCGTGAAAGCAGGAGGGGTTGGCCTCTAGGGTGATTTCGGTAGGCCTGCGAGCGGCGGGTACCTTACAGGCGCCACGGTGGGCGAAATCGGCGAAGAGCGGCCTCAATGCATAGCGTTGCGCGAGGAATTTGAGTAGAGACAAAGCTAGCTAGGAGACCAGGCAGAATACGGCGATTTGTGCGTCCAATGGCGGATTCTCGCTCCCCGGGCCGGCTCATCCCCCACTGTCTCACGGGCCCTTTGGATTCGACCAGAAGATCGCCGCTACTCGCAGTTGGCCTTCTCTCATTCAAAGCCGTACGGTCACATCCATCCTCAGGCCTCAGGCCTCAACATCCCTGCCTTTCTTCTCGTCGCCCGACATCGCTAGAGCCATCGCTCCCTCCATGGATAGCAGCATATACAGCATGCAACGGTTGACTCACACCGTTGGCAACACCTCTCCTTAAATATTCGATCTTCGCCGCAGCCCCTAGCCCCTTCCCTCGCTCCAACCCGTGATCATACTTTTGCGCCTCGTCCCTCTTTCTCCTCCTCTCCACATTTACCCAATTCTATGGCCGTTAGCGGATTACACACTATGCCATCCTGTTGACTTGTCGTCTTGAGCGGGTTGGATTCACTGGTCGCCCTCAAGGCTCCGATTCAGCAACTCTACGGCTTCGGCTCTCCTTGTACGTTGGCCGACGAAGACGAGGTCTGCAATGTCACCCCTCCATCATTAAGTGCAACCAGCAATGAGCACCACAGGCACCAGCCAAACCGCGTTATCTTGAACGTCTTGAACAATCGCCAACTTGTCTCTAGGAACCTCGTTCTACCCTCTTTACCGCTGCTGGCTGCGGTCGCCGAGCAGCTGTATAAGAGAGCGCGGAAACATGAAGAACGCCGGCAAGAGGGAGAGGAGAGGCGTTAGCAACGTCCTCGAGAAATCATCATTTGTATCTTCGCCTCAGGTGAGCTATGCGGTTTCTCTTGGATCACAAGGATGTTGATGATGGCATGTAGATCGTTGTATAGAGCCGTTTCTTTGCGATCCATCCACTCCTTCCAACAAGATAAAACCTCAGACAACAGGCGTGATTATATTGTGGAGGCCCTAGCACTGGGAACGAAACGTTGCTCACTGGCATGACACCTGAAGAGGTCTCCGTCCTGACCTCCCCCCGGATCCGACATCGATGGGCCTCATAACGTCGATCGGCGACAGGCTTCGCTGCGTGTCGGCCCAAATATAGATTTTAAGGCGCATATACCTACACAAACGTGCTCCGCGCGACTTCTGATACTGGATTTCGCTTAATCGACGATTCTGTACACCCCTCGCCCTCGTATCCCACTCGCCTCTCCTTCTTTCGTCCTCCGCTGTCTGCCCCTCGAATATCCTGCGCCACCTCATACTTTTTCATCCCACACCTTATTTAGGACCTACGGAGGCTAACATTCCTCGATCATCAATCATCTTTCAACTCCCTATACATGATGCTCGCCGTTGCGCCTTATCGATAGAGCATCACCGCAAACTTACATCGCTGCCGATCACCTGGGTCAGAACACCGTCTCACCAAATCTAGGTTCTCATCATCGACCAGGACTGCTATGAGTGCTATCAGGAATACTGCACACGCATACGAGTTGAGTGGAGAGTGACTGGAAGAGTAAGAGCTTTGCAGGTAGTTAGATTCTTTTCGTTATTCGCGAGAAAAAATGCTGACAAACCCTCTTTTGTTAGAACTCCTCGCTGGCATTTCTTTGCTCGAGGGCCGATTTCTTCTCTCAAGAGCCAAGATCCTTTCGGGCAACTAGCCTTCGTCGATTGTGGATGCCCTCAAATATGGCATCACACCCACGTACCCCCTTTGTCACTTCAGTCTCGTATGTGTAGACAGTCCGGATGCTCGGGCTCTTCCGCGCTCAGCTCGCAGTGTCCGTTGCAGGCCCAAGTCATACGACGTCGACGACCTCTTGTGGATATAAAGCAATTCTGTCCCGCGCCTTGAATGACTCAACGTTGCCTACCGCTAGCCCATTCTACGACAGGCGGCAGGGTGTGTGGGACATGTCATGCACGCCGTTCGTCTTCGGCCCCCCGATATTTCGAGCTGAGATGGCTTGAACTCAAGGTCTCACCGCCGCAGACGTATACTCGTATTGACAAGTATCCAAAACTGACGTAATTGTCTTTTCTGACGTTATTCGACTCTCGAAACCTTTCGGACGTATCATTTCTTGCTGTTATTCAAGATCGTAGGATAAGAAGGGTCTTCCAAGATACTCCGATGAAGTTACACTGGTCGCTGATTGCTGGCGAGGAAGTGTGATGGCACAGCCACCTCTCAGTCAAATTCCTAACGTTCAACCTCAATGTCAGTCTCGACGCCGCAAGCACCCTGCCCTGTCAGGCTCAAGGTCCGTGATGTACCGCTGCCCTGTGCGATGTGCGACCCAACCCATACCGTCGACGCCTCTCCTCAGTGTCCACGTCAACCCTCATTCACTTTCTGCTCGGTTCCTCTCTGCGGAATCTCGTGAACCCGACTGCCCAAATTCCTTGACATCTCCCGCGTACTGCACGACAATTCGTTTAGAGGAGCTACTGCCATGATTGCTGCTGCCCGTATATACAGGCTCAGCACCGCCCTCTTCCAACCTCGAACCTACCCTACAATGCGTATCATGGATAATCAAGACCCATTTTTGATCCATAACGCACGCTCGGCCTCCTGTGCACCCGTCGTTACCCAGCTTCACCCCTGCACCAACCAACCGTCTTTCTGGCTCTCTGTAGCACTAGCTCTCTGCCTCCATATGTCGGCTTCACAAACTGGTGCTGCTGTTGATGGAGCCTGTTGCTTCAGGCTCAAAATCTGCAGGGGAACACAAGAATGTGATGAGGGTCAACCAGAGAGAGTGGGAGAGACACACCTTCTCGAAAATTTTGGGGTTCGTTCCTTTGCTTTGGTGAGTCGTACGACTTCTTCTCGATAATGTATTACTGACATTCCGTTATCGTTAGTTAGACTACTCGACGATCCTAGCCGAGCCATATGATATAGGCGAGATCTCTGTTAGACTCGCCGGGGTCGCCTCTGCGTCCGATATCGACAGCAACGACAGCTACGTGCCAAGTATTCCGGGCTCATACTGGAGTCGTCCTCCAAATTCGGGTGTCAAGATGCATACACCCGCCGACTCATACTATCAACTGCAACTTTGTTACCTTGGCAGGTCGCCGTCAATGCTTCAATACAGCGTCTCCAGCATCTAGGTTGTCGTTTTTGAACAAGAGAGGAGCAGGACAATGGGACAAAGGCCGAGAAGTGAGGACATCCCACGACCGACGTTCTTCCAGGCGCGCCTCTCCCCTCTCCTTCAGGTCCGCTCATCATCCGACTGTCACCTCCGACCTTTCTGCGCCCACATATCTTACCCATCCATGTCTTGTGCCGGGGTGCCTAGTTCTTCTTTCATTATAGCTGTATCCACCGAGTTCCGTACCCGCGGCTCAAGCTACGCAGGTTCACGTTTGTAGGTCGTGAAGGCCTAACATTAGTGGCAACAGAGGGAGGATAACCAGGCATTGAAGTCTTGTCGATGTCATCGGGGAAATTCGTCGTTCGTCCCTTGTCTTCGGTAAGCTGTATGATTTCTTCTCGACGAAAAGATTGCTGATCGTGACCTGCGGTTTGCATAGAGTTCGTGGCCTACGGCTGAGCATTAAGTGACGCCTCGAATGTTGACGCGATGTCATTATCTACGAGACGCATCCAATCTCCTGCGCTGGTATCGCTCAGCATCGGCTCGTAACACTAGCGATGGCCCGCATAGACGCACGCGAGCTTGCTATTCGCCGATCCTATGCTGGATTCGTTTTCGATCGACGATCAAGCCCATATCGAGGTCGTCATCACGGTCTCCCTCATTTATTTCGCCCCCCATCACCAGCCCCGTCTCATACCCTCTTCATTCTCGGCTGACCTTTGTCTTCAACCGGCCTCTGACAATTGTCGATGATCAGTTCCAGCCCCCTTCACGTGCATGTACACCTACCATTTCTTCCTTGATCCCACCGACAAGCAGATTGACTTAATACAATCACGTTGGAGGGAGACGAATGATTGGCAGGAGATGAGATGCTTAATACCGATTTTCAGCAAGTTTTGCTCGGGGGCCTGCAGGTAAGAATTCTTTTTTTGTTTCCTTCCGACGATGCTGACGAGGTTATTGCGGTGTGTCCTCTCGCTATCCTGTCGTTCTTTCGACCGTCCATCAATGTAATAAATTCAACCTGGTCGTGACAATCACAAAATCCCCCCTAGAATGACGCTGGTAGCTATTTTGAATAATGTCGAGAAGAAATCGTCGTCATCATTGTCTTCCATGGATCTTATCTGGTCCTGCAAGGCTTGCATTTGGCGTTCGTGATTTATCGCCGCCTCTTCGGCGTCGCGACGGGACTGGTCGGCGAACTGCTTCATGCGATCCTCCATATCCGCCTTCTCCTTCTCGTACTTCAAGGCGAGCTTTTGCGCATCTGCTTGAATTCGATTCATCTCGTCCTGAAGTTTCTTCGCCGCGGTCTCAAGCTCCCTTTTCGTCTCCTCGTCTTTTGACTGGATCGCGGCTGCAGGAAAATCAACCACGTCAGCTGTGAAATGCATCTCGAAGACGCAACGCGAGTCTACCTTCCATGTCCTTCTGGAGCTGCCTCATCTCCCTCTTGTGCTTTTCCATCTGCAGCATCAGCTCCTTATTGAGTTCCGCCCCAGCCGCAGTCTGCGAGATATCCTTATTCTCATCGACCAGTTCACGCTGGATCTGAAGCGAGAGAGGGCGGTTCCGGATGATGCGCCGGAGTATAGCATGCGCCGACTCGCGTGTGTCCTCGTGGCGGACCATCTGCGCGCCTTTCTCGAGGACGGGTCTGAAGAAAAAATCCTCTCTTGCCAGCTCGACTTCGCGCGCCTCGCCGACGTCCCGGCTGACGTGGTCCCACATGTTCGTGACAATAACGACGTTCTTGAGCGTCGAGTCACCACAGAGCTCTCGGAACATCCGGAAGTTCCGAGTGGAGATGCCGCCCATCTTGAAGTCGGAGATGCGATGGACATAGATCACCCCGGCCAGCTTCTTTCCGCCTCGATAACTAGGAAGCAGATTTCAGGAACATTTCTGGGTTACCCCAAGGCCCACTCACGTCGTAGCGAGAAAAAGGCCGATCATACGAAGGATATCGGTGTCACTCTTCGTGGTGTCGTCGAATCCCGGGGTGTCGATCAGCGTCACCTTCCGTCCATCCAGAATAAAGGGTTCTGCAACTTGTATCATGCTCGTGGTTGACTTGAGACCCCCTCCGACGCGAAGGTTTGAACCGCTGGCCAAGTTGATGAACTATGGTACTGGTATAAACGACTGCAGTCGTCATACGCTACTCGGTACGTACTGTGGTCTTCCCGCTCCCTGTCGCTCCCATCACGCTAAAAAGAATTTCTTCATGATAAGGCTCAAAATGCAGAAGCTTGAACAAAACATACACGATGGCAACGTCCGTTTCATTCTCGATGTGCAGCTTTGAGCAATAATGAATGACCTGAGACTCTCAGGCCATTTACCCACGTACATTCGGGTCCGTCAATTCGAAAACTGGTCTGCTTGTATGACACCCATGAGCACGCCACTGAGGATAGAGCAGCACCAACGTACGTGGATAGGTCGACATTAGTGCCCAAGGCTTGGTGCGCGGACACCAGGCTTAAGAACGCTACAAGAGCAAAAAGAAGAACGTTTCGGTGCATTGCAAGATGGGAGAGCTGCATGGGTGACTCGCTGAAGCAAGTCTTCATTTATGTGAACCTTGCAGCTCGCATTCGAGTCACACAAGTCGTCCAGGTGGCCTCCAGCGATTATCACTGCACTCGTTAATTTCCACGCAAGCCAAATACCGGCCAACATAGGGCGCTGCGTTCATTTCATTGGATAAGTATGACCAGAAATATGGTCTTGATGAGGGCTTCTCGACGAAGATTGCCAGAGAAGGGCGTACTAGGGTGCACATGAGATCAACATAGAAGTAGTACTGTCACCTTTTACATTCATCCGTGCACTGCTAGTTTAAAATTAATGCTGCTGGAGCTCTTCTCGTTCCCGGCGCGAGTACAAGGAAGTCGAAGACATTCGGATTATGGGCGCTGTGTGTGAATTGTACCCCAGAAATACGAATCGTTCACAGCACTTACCACTGCATGTCCATCCACGATGTCGATCTGGGGTTCTCGCTGGAGAAAAAAAAATCAAATGAAAGTCTGGACCGCAGCAATGTATTTCCTGCACCCCTACCTTATCCCTACTCGCCACGATTATGCAACGTGCCGTCCACGAGGCCCCTGTCAGCTACACCATTGGTTTAGCGCCCATGATAACAAATGGCACCGCCGGAGTCCATGAGGCCTTATTGATATTCTCAAGGTGGCGGTAAATATGAACTCGACCGTGCTGTAAATATCTCTCTTGTGTGGCTTCCCGGTCACAGTCTGAAGGCATCTGGGGTTTAGGCCAAATGACAGGGAGTGCCATTTTAGCGGTGATCTTTCTTCCCGGCGAACCCCCGAATCGACCGACCAGGATGCCCTCCTGCTCTTAGCTGTTCTTCCCTTGAAAATTCTGTTAACTTGGAATACAGGAGCGTTTTCAGAAGACGTCAGAAACAAACAACTGTGCGACATTCACCTTCAGGGCATTTCGAACATGAAGCACCCATAAGCTAACAGTGCCGAGACGGCAGCGCGGTCGTGGGACGGAGAAGCGCCAGACCTCAAACATCAGGATGATAAGTGGGCCCTCTCTTCCATCTACTACGTACTCGCCCTACCGTCCTCTGTATGCCTCCAAGACATCTGGAAATAGGCGCATCCCTAGACGAAAGGGACACACCGTCGACTGCGTCCCCGACGACAAGTCGCCTTAAGCCCCAGGATGCGACCCCTCGACGGGTGCACCTCTGTATCAAGATAGCAAACTCGTCACTTCAGCACGTTGCTGTCCCGTTCCCCAAGTCATACCAGGTGCGATCAGGTTTTCTTACAAAGTACCTTTGAATCGCTCCCTCACCTTGTTCACTTCAGGATGCTGTCGCGCTAGCTCGACAGATTTTCCCGAGCCAATTGCAGGGCGTCCAGCAGTCCGACATCGTCCTCAAGTGCGGAACGGCGAAAACTGGAAAGCAAGTTTGGAGTGAAGTGAAGCCACAGTTCTGGGTGCAGGTTGTTGAGAACGACGATGAGATACTGGTTGCCCGAAAGTCGGACCCTATCACGGTGGACCAGTTTTCTCAAGCCTTCCGTGCCATGACCCCCATTAGCGCCCAAGCACCCGCTCAGACCAGATCTGTCCCCTCCGTCACCTTTGTGCTAGGGAAGGGCGCACTGTATGATAGCGACTCCCGAGTCACTATGTTCTTGCCAGACAGCTACGAGGTGAGTAGCATTTCCTCCACAGCGGCTCTACGATTTCCCTGACACTAAGTGCATTTGTGGTTAGGACGCCCAACGAAAGGTCTTTGAGAATTTCGACCGCCAAGAGCTGTCCAAAGAGCGCATCACCTCTGCGTCTCATGTCAAGCTGTTCACGGTGACCAGGGACTCCAGTCGGCTGTCGATATCGGGGTACAAGTGGTCTGCGTCGGCGAAGAGCGGTTGGAGAGAGATTATCTCTGGGATGAAAGCAGCCGGCACTGAGTTTGAGATTGGGGTCCAATCTACAATCCCAAAACCTGCATACGATCCGTACGATGATGTATAGTCCGACCGTGGCTTGATGTACTAGCATTTCAATGGAAGAAATTGCCAAATTTATTCAGCTGGGTCTGCAGCGCGAGTGGCCTGGAAAGAAAGTGCAACAAAGGGCTGGAAGACACGAGATAAGAGAGAAGGGATCAAGGCAAGAGAAATAGTACCCACTTCTCCTAGGACGTTGTAGAAGACGCTCCGGCGCATGGTTCCATCCTCGTTGAGGCACTCGCCAGCGGAATTTTAGCAACAGGGAAGAGGGGACTAATATTTACTCGACGACGTCCCACTATTGCAGTAGATAGGTAAGCGTAGAATGACGAGGGATCGTTCGCAGTTATCTCACAGCTAAACGCAGGATCAGAAAGGGCCAAAGGAGGGGCTATTAACGTACACTATATCTTGCCCTTCCAACGCTCAGGGACGGTGGCTACGAGGGTGTTGAAAAAGGTCTTGGGTCAATTGTAGGAAGGAAAGCGACAAGAAAGCGAAAGCGTACCCAGAGTGTGTCTACGAATCGTCTTTCCATTTGAAACTGCCCAGTTGACGACATTCCTGAAGCTGAAGGATCTACGGCTGGCTATTGAGAAATGGAAGGTTGGCAGGCTAGGACTGGGTACGCTTGAATTTACGTTGAACTGTGACAGCAACAGCGCCCCACCAGCAGAGTTTGTATGAAACTCCTTGATAGGCGAAAATTCTATTCCAACTATCTTCATCGAATTTTCCTGCTATTTAAATCCAACGCGAGTTGGCGAAGGGCGAGAATGAAGAGGACGTTCGCGCACCGGAATAACTTGTCGGAAGTCAGACTTCAAGATCGCAATATTAGCTGCATAGTTGTCTCAACAACTCGTTCAGTCAGCTGACGAGAGAGAGTCCCTAACCATGCCTGTTTAAGAGAGTCGCAAGGGGTGGAGAACCCTATCCAACCAAATATGAATAGCTTCACGTCTGTGTCAACGCGTCAAAGGCGTGCCCAGAAGAGCTTGCCTTTGGCCCAGTCTATTATCTTATTGAGTAGTTTCTCGTGCCTTTTAGGGGGATCAGAACGGTCGTCTGAGTTGTCAGAAGCACGCAGAGCGACAGTTTTTGTGAGCATCTCAAATCCTGCCTGCATGATATGAGTCGTGCAGGAGAACCAAAGGCGTGCAGGGCTTACCTGCCGTCCCACTGGCCTGATAAGTTATACGGACGTTGACAATTGAGCGATTACCCGACGGCTGATAGGAATTCGAGCTTCAATTTTCCTTTTCTATGACTCGAGCAATACAGCTGTCGGCAGAGACCTAAGCGGATGTCCCTCAGACGCGGTACAAGCTCGATAGCTGGTCACTCGAGATGACGAATGAATATATAGGAGAATTCTTTCTCAGTAGGCGGACAGCGACTTGTTAAGTATAAGTAGAGCTGGGAACGCCGATGAAGTAAACGCCATCTTCAGAACGGTTCACAGATTTTCGATGCTTCGACTGACGTTAGATAGAACTGAAGGGATATTTTGTGGAACTCACCAAAGGCAAAAGACGCGCGTCGATCGACCCCAAAGACGTCAACACCGCTCCTCATGGCTCTCTGTTTATCTACACCCGTCGATGATCTTTGCCCTCTCAACGAGATCTTCTCTTCAAGTTCGCCGATGGTATCTTGAGGATTAGAGATCGGTACCAGCGACCGCAGCTGCCACGAGAGCTGGGCTGGGTTTGCCGGAACACAAAGGCGAGGATGTTCGTTTGAGGTTCTGAGGACGAGGAAGAAGAGCTGACAAGGCTTGTGGTAGTAGAGGCTCAATGAAAAAAGGTCGCTGATAATCCACAAGGCCGAGAATGGATGCGTAATTATTCCAGACTTTCGGAGCCGTGGTTCTCGCCTCACGATGATACGACAAAGAACGCGTTGACAGTCTACAAGACGTGAGAGTCGACAACGAGACGGTGACAATTGGAGGGTGAGGAATGCATCATGAGTACTGAGTCTTGAATGATTTTTCAGACGACGGTCGCATCATGAGTACTGATTCTTGAATGATTTTTCAGACGGCGGTCTGTCCCAGTTCCTCAAGCTCCACCCCCTTCGAACTTCTTCCACGACATGTAAACGAGAGCAAGCACCTTCAACAGTCCAAACCTTGGTGTTAAGGGCAACTAGCGGGTCCAGCGAGGTCGTGGTGGCGGATTCGAGAGCTATGGGACGAGTGATTCATGCTGGACGGAGAAAGACGGTGAAAAGAGGTAGATGTGGTAGACACCGAGAGCTCTGCAACAGAGGGTGGTACTGCAGAGGTGGTTCTGTATGTGGCAGCCAGGAAAGAACGCGGCAGCGTACCAATTTAAAGGTCTTGGATGGCTGGTCTGATGACTGGCAGATGGCATCAGGACCGTGCTCGTGAGACATCTTGAGAACGTGTTGTATGGCCGTGATTCTGTCAGCCGCGGGGGACAGAGGACATCGTGGTCATGGTGTAAGGCCAGAAGGACAGGGACGATCTAAATTTAAGGTGCTTAATCGACAACACCATTCTGACATCGCCCCTGCCTCTTTCTCCTCGAAAACGACGAGTAAGATATTGGAAATGCTGAATCTGAGCGTTGTTGAGCGCGACCAGCGAGTTCGGTGTGGCCGAGGGGGCAGCGTCAAAGGAGGAATCAGATGAGTCGACGAGCAAAGCTCGGTGGGGGGTGAAGAACCCTGAGGAGATGGGTTCATTGACAGCGGGAGGAGGGATGAAAGAGGATGGTTGGGAGTCAGAGACGTGCAGAGGGCCCAAGACTGGGAAGATGGGCAAGGATAAAGGCCGGAGTGATAGGGATGTTGATGGCGCGTGGCAACGTGCAGGCAATTGGATGCAGAGAAAAGGTCCTAGCTATAGAGGGAGCGACGAGGTGGGTGTCGGTTCGTGTCACCATTGGAGGAGACCTGCAAGAGAGGACGTCGTTGCCCCGGGGCCCAGGGCCGCTTGAGGATCATATGAGAAACGCTGACTCGGGGAATCGAGGGGACGTTGGAGATTCGAACGATAGTTCAAGAGAGAAAGAGATTTGCACGCGGGCCGAGGCTGAGGTCACCGGGCCGGCATTAGTATGGTTTGTAACCCATGGAGGTTTTCGTCCAGCCGTTGAGTAGATGTACTCTAAGTAATGAGGCTTACCGAGCGCTTACTCTCATCGGCCGATTGGAAGGTCATTACCATGGTGCTGATACGTCACACATCGCCCCTCGCTTTAACGCTAACGGCTCACGCCAACTGCAGAAGCCAATGAATTTCCAAGAGAACCAACGTCCTGAGAACTTCAACGACACGCTACACGACCACACTCACCAAGCGAAGCGGATAAATGGCCTCTTACGCTTGCATTATGAGTCTTGAGGATGAGCAAGCAATCGAAACTTCTCGGTTCTCCAGCGCTGCTTCTGTTTCGAACAGTGGATTAAGGCTAGCATATAAGTGCATACCACACCCTGCCATATTTCTCATCGCCTCCTCAGAACTCGCATATCGATAAAAGGCAGCGTCAACGATGTCTTTCCTCCAGCCACCACCCAAGCCCAAGAGCAAACTCGGCCTCTACCGTCTCTTGTCGCCGAACGCAGGTGTTCACGTCTCTCCCCTCCAGCTCGGAGGCGGGAGCATCGGCGACCAATGGAGCCAAATCGGGATGGGGGAAATGGACAAGGCGTCCAGCTTCAAGCTTCTTGACGCGTACTACGACAACGGGGGGAATTTTATCGACACGGCGAACCTCTAGTGAGTATCCTTTCATGATCGTCTCTCAGCCGACGGATCTGAACAGGAAACAATCATTTGAAATAGTCAGAACGAGAGCTCGGAGATGTTCATTGGCGAATGGGCTGAAAAACGCGGCATCCGCGACCAGCTCTTCATCGCCACCAAGTACGCGAACAGCTTCAAGAAGCGCGAAGATGTCGAGCAACAGGTGTTCTACGCCGGCAACAGCGCCAAGGCACTGCACATCTCGGTCGACGCATCGCTCAAGAAGCTGCGAACGACGTACATCGACTTGCTTTACATCCACTTCTACGACCATGTTACGAGCGTGCAGGAGCTCATGAAGTCGCTCCATGCTCTCGTTCTCCAGGGGAAGGTGTTGTATCTGGGCGTCTCCAATGCTCCCGCGTGGGTCGTCGCGAAGGCTAACCAGTACGCGCGGGATCACGCCTTGACGCCGTTCGTGGTCTATCAAGGCGCTTGGAACGTCATGGACCGTGCGTTCGAACGCGATATAATTCCCATGGCCCGAGATGAAGGCGAGCTACTTCCTGAATGGATGTGTGTCTCTCAGAGTCTGAAGTCTTCGCGGCAGGTATGGCGCTGGCCCCGTGGAATGTGCTCGCGGGTGGTAAAATCAGAACTGACGCTGAGGAGGAACGACGTCGCCAAACTGGAGAGAAGGGACGAACGATTATGGACCCGAACTGGGAGAGGAACGAGCAAGAGAAGAAGGTCTGCGCTGCTCTTGAGAAAGTCGCAGCCGAGGTCGGCGCTAAGCATATCAATTCCAGTCAGTCCCCTGCCAATTTTTCATGTCGAGTCCCTGGTCCTTTTTTCCCTACTGATAGCCACTTCTTCTTGCTAGTTGCTATTGCATACTTGATGCAGAAGACGACCTACGTATTCCCCATTCTTGGTGGTCGGAAGGTCGAGCATCTCCTCGCCAACCTCGAGTCTCTTAAAATATCCTTAAGCAATGAGCAAATAAAGTTCTTGGAGAGCATCGTCCAATTCGAGCCTGGCTTCCCTCATTCCCTCATTGTAAGCCTTTTCATCTGGCTGCATCACGCGGAACTGATTTGGGCACCAAAAGGGTGATGGCTCCGATGCCGGCTTACTCAGGATGTATGCGCATATCGACAACTTGTGCGGTGTGGGCCATCGCGTAGCGTGGCAATACGAGTCCTTTCTTGTCCAGGTCCCGGCCCGGGGGTCCGTGACAACGGACCAATGAGCGCGCGTACGGACTGCCCTCAAACACTTCAACCACCCGAGTTTCGACACCGAATTGTCGCACCGTTCACTCATGCTCGTAGTCATTCGTAAGCCATTTTCTATCGTGTCTCTTACCTTAGTAATAATATATTTCTAGAACCGTCTTCCGCGAAGTCGATTTGCGAGCGCATCGAACTGCGTTCGCTCCCCCCTGACGATTTGCCTCAGCGGCTTCGCGTGGAAATCTTCGAAGGTAAGTCTCTTTGTTTCTTTGTTTGCGTCGTTTTTATACGTAGGAGCAAGGCCTTAATCATGGGGTTTTGGCGCGAACCGCGGTCCGGATCCACGTCTTCTACGAGGGAATCGAGCCAAAAGTCAAAGTCTTCACAAGTGAGTGCCCAGTATCGTCCGTAATACTCTCTTCTTACTGCATAGTTTCAGACACGCCTTACATGCGTTTTGACGGAACAAGCTCTTTTTTGTACCATTATGGACGCCGAGCGCACGGTAAGACTTTTCGCCTTGCTGTGGCATTTGTTCTTTATTTCATATGCTTTACAGAGACCGACTATTCAAAAGAACGGGCGGAAAACGAGCTAGTCATCCATACATTTATCGAACCGCGCAGTGAACCTTGCGTGCTGAACATTTTGGGAGGTAAGATTCTCGTACAGGATGTCATGCGGGTTTTTTGATTATGTAGGTCTCTCAAACGTCTTTCTCGATGGCATGGTTATTTCACTTTACATTCATTTTTACGAATCATGTGGTGGGTCTTTCGTGTTTTCTGTCTCTGTTTTTCTGAGATCACTGATCATTGTCCCCCTTTTCTCTTTCTGTTGTTCCTCTTATTTGGCTGCCTATTGATCAACAAACTTGTACCTCACTTCATGCAATGAAATGAAATCTTGCTGTAAACTTACAGAGAGTGGTTGAGAGCAATATTGGGGCTGTGAATCAGATGTAGATACCTATTCGTTGTAAGATCAGACCTCGATCAAATTCCTATATAAGCTATTTGTGGCGTACATCAGCCCCGACGTCCACGCGAATCTGTCAATGCTAATCCAGGGCTGCGCCCTTTTTCACATGACATATGGCTCGAGGCAACAGGCGCAGAAATTGCCATTCCTGTCGTATTCTGATGCAGGTTTGGCTGGGGAGAGGCTTAGATGGGAGAGGCCATTTGGTGCTTCTCATGTTATTAAACACTTTCTGAAGAGGAGAAGCCTGCCCAAGCTTGGAATAGAATCTGAGAGAACTCAGGGGAGGAAAACGCCACTTGAAGCATGAAGGATGATATTAACTGTTTCAGTGAGAGGATTCATGACTCAGACATCAAGCAATTGGTGCAATTGGTGTGTTCGTACTAGCTTCGTAGAGCGGTGCCCAAAGAACTTCTGCTGTGCGGTCGAGCGAGGACGTATCCGAGATATTATTTAGGGGAAGTCTATTTACAAAAATGAGCACCCTTGCAAACATAGACGACGCGGGTTTCGCGCTTTTTCGCGCCCGTCGCCGAAATCCTGAGCTGTTCAAGTCGGTGAAAACGCCCAGGAGGATGAAACTGACTGGTCAAGGTCAAGAAAGTATACTTTGCAATCAAAGCCGATTCAATCACTTGACACACAACCATGATTCACGAGAGAAACAATACCCACAGACTGCCCTGAGGACTCCCAAAAGCCGCAAAATGCTTGCAAGTAGCCGCCATCCTCGCAACCGCATTCTCTCCCACGCCCCTCCTCTTTCCCTGCTGCAGCCCAGCGACGAACGCATGGCCCAACTCGCCAGACAGGTACGCGTCCTCGCTGAACCCCTCTTCGACTCTGCCCCAGCGTAGCTCGCGACCGAGGTCAAGCACGGGGCCGAAGATGTGGTTGATCCCGAGGCCTTCATCTTCTGTAGCGGTGATGTTGGCGACCGCCTTGACGAGCTTGGTCTCGAATGAGGCTCCAAGTGGGGGGACAGACGACGGCATGGGCACAGTAACCTGCATGTAACTTGTTGAGTACTTCACAAATCACCGTCCACGACGAACGGCGATATTCATGGCACTCACGCGTAAGTTCCTCGATACCGTCCTGTCCTTGTGTCTGACATGGATAATAGATTCCTCAACGATCCTTGGTTGAAAACACCTGACACCTTCCTCAACTTCGAAGGCAGCGGCACCGGAGATAGGTAGAAGAGGATATCGATCAACATAAGTTGATCGTAGGGTGTATTCCTCATCATGATATCAGGCCGGTTGGCAAAATAGCATACATCACGGAGCTTCAGGGAAGAATTGAAGAAGGACCATATCTCGTCGTGGTACGGCTCTTGCTACATTGGATGGCGGTCTTCGTGTTGGCGAAAGTCGCTGGAGAAGGGATGCGATGTCCTGAATTTGACAATTTCGAGTTGCTTGCATGGTGGTGCACTCTGACCCAGCCGTCCAATCGAAGCGAGGAGGTCGGGAGGTACGGAGAAATCGATTCTTCTCCACTTGTCTGTGTGCGAGTAGAAGGTGCGGACGATGTTCCAGGCCACGTTGAGGTCTCTGCCCTCGATTCCATCTTCCAGAGTGAGATTCAACGGTTGGTTGGCCGATCGTTCTAGCCAGAGATGGGTACGGTAGAGTTGAGACTTGGCTGGGTTACAAATGTAGATGGTGGACCACAGTGTCAGAAGATTGAGCGCGGTGTCTCTCCAGCGGGAGCACACCTGCCCCAATATCATTGGATCTATGCTTGAGTGTTGAGCAACGAGAGGCCTAGTAGGGTTTTCGATCCGCGGAATAGTTGCATCATTGACGAACTTGAGAAAAATATCACAGAGGAGTTCGATGGGAATTTTGAAGATTGGTTGGTTCGAATTTAAGTCACGGAGGGTCGAGATGTCGAGCGCAGGCGTTTTCTGTCGCGTGGACAAGTGGAGAGTTCAGAACCCGACAGATAGTTCGTCCAATTTCGCGAAGCCTGCGAGACGAAGGATGAATATGACAAATCAAAGAGCAGTAAAACGACATACGCCAGGACGCTTCCTGAGTATACATTCCGGGGAATTGAGGATTCGTTTGGATGGTTGAAACGCTGGTGAGTGATTGATTATTTGAGCCTCACAGAGCTGTCTGGACGGATAAAGGAGCTCACGTACCAGGGTGAATGGGAGATTAAAGAAGGTCAAGAAAAGAGTATGCCGCATCTTAAGTATGCGTTCAAATCCAAGGTCGCTGCCGAGTCTTTATTTCTGCCGTCTCTTGTTCTGTCGGAGGTTTGGCGGAAATGTGGAAAACAAGGTTATTGCAAGGTTGTGACGTCCCGGACCAATGATCCAGTCTGCACGATAGGGGCTCCTGAACGCCCTTCTCAGACAAAATTGGCATAATTGTAGCTCACAGTCAGTTTCTTCAAAAGAAAAGAGTGGTAAAGGGTGGCGAGGAGCTGAACTCGAGAGTGCAAAACACGATAGATCTCAAAAAATGAAAAGACCATCCTTAAATTCCTTCCTTCAATGTTACATGGGGCTCTTCAGATTCACTCGGGGGCGAATGTCAAGCTGCTTTACAAAGCTAGTCTGCTGTTCTGGGTACATCTGCTTCTGTGGCACTGTGGCCGACGTTGGTCAACAGGTTAAGCTAGAGTACCAAAGCCACTCACCCCAGTCAGTCGCGTCGTCCAGAGTTCTGAAGTTCACAAGAGAAGTGAAGGCCAGTGGCGACTCCAAAGGTATCTTGGGCGAGGACGTGTACGCACGCTACCACCGTAAAGAGCACTGCGAATGATCTGGACCACATGAGGTGATCGTCAGAAAAAAATGAGAGAGCAGGAAGAAGCTCGCCCAGTTCATCGCGCTTTATAGCCCCTTCTGGAGGAGAAAAACACCTCTCTATTAGCCCAGTTCCAGCGCCATGCGGATGCCGACTCCAAAATTGACGTCAACGGCGCCAGTGCCACGGAGCATGGTAGAGACGAAGACAAAGCACCTATGGACGAGATGGTTGGAGAGAAGAGACAAAGGAAATAGCATGGGCAAAGGGCATGCACGGAGTGGAATGTCGAAGGTCTACACTGTGACGAGGAGCTGCCATAACTCATGTTTCATTGGGGACATTGGCACCGTGGAAAACTTCGATCGGGAGACTGTACCTCTCCCTCCCTGCGCTCCCGGTGAGTTCTTAGCTGCTCCCCCTTGTATTTAGTCTTTCATTTCAATATCTGATTTGAACATACATTACAACCCATGTGTGGGGAGGGAGTGCCTGTTTGAGACGTGAAACGCGAAAATGGAGAAGGTGATCATTGAGGGATTTCCTGTCCCAAGACAAAATACCAAAACCGCTTCTCGTCAGCGCTGTAGAGTAATATGAAGCACGTATATGCACGTCAGTGTAATCGATTCGTGTTTACAACCATACTTCCTGGATTTTCGCGTGGTGGGGATATCAATAATCGAAGCGAGATGAAATAAAATAGGAACACACTCCAAGAAGGTTGCTGATAGAGCCACCATGTCATGCAAGCTGTCGATCTAATTTTGAGCGAGAGGAAGAGGTGGCATCGGGCAAGGTGCCCACGGCTCACAGCGGAGTCTGAAATTTCACAACTAAGAAGGGAGATCAATCAGTTAGGTAATGAACATTTATTCAGACTGCTGACCAATCTTGCATCCACAGTCCAAAAATATTACATCCTGTAGCGTGCCAGTATGAGAAAGAACTCTACAATTAACCAGGCAATGACAAAGTACACAGGGCGATTGATTGGGTCGTTGAGGGAGGCAATGGAGGCCAGCTCTCCAACTGGCTTTTGCATCGGAAGCTGGGTACCTGGCAAATGGAGTTGAATTGTCGTACAAGGTGAGCTGTTATTACTTCTTCTTTTTCCTCATCGAACTTGAGGCTCCAGGTGCGTGCCTCAGGCGTCAACATTGGGCAAAGACACGGATAGGAGCCGACTTTACGGCTCACTCTTCGACGCGACGTGCGGGATGTACATCGGGGGCCTTCATGCTTTACCCTCTTGGACGTATGACGCAATTCATTCATGGTTGATCATAGTGCGAACAACCAACAATGGATGCGAATTACCTTCGGAAGCATAAAAGGTATCAGCATTAAAAATAGGTCAGCACTTGCCTCTTGTTTTTATCTCTAATTTTGCCTATCCTCTCTTTTTTACCCTTTTTTTTTTTCTTATTGCTTCTGCTCTTCCTAGATCCTTGAGCTCTTTCTGGTAGCACGTATCCTCCCCTGTTAAAAGGAATTGATACTCTAGCTTGTATTCCTCTTTCTCATGGCACCGCTTATCCCATGGATCGCAGAAACAAAACCTCAGAAGATGAGCGCGAAAATCGCCGCTCGTTCCTGATACAAAGGGTGGGAGCGCAGGAGTGTAGTACATTCCGGAGCGGGTGGTAAGTCAGGCAGTGGTTTTCTGTATTCTGTCTGCGCCGACGACTGCACGTCCGAGCGTTCGAGGGTTCCTGTTCCCCTCTCTGCTTCTTCCAATACCTCTTCATTGTCCGGGGTCATGTATCGATCGTACGGTGACTTTCATGAGGTGGCAACGCGTTCGAAGAGACGGTCGGATTTGCCTACCACATTGTCAATGCAGTCGCTATGCTGGTTAGGCGCGAAGGGTGCGATGAAACTGCCAGCCTACGCTCAGTGGATCACTTCAAGGCGTTGCAGCACTTTATCAAGGACGTTTTCCAGGCTCCCATCGCAGCCCTCCTCATGGACTGTTTTGTACATGGTCAGGAAGCTGCATCACAGAGCAGATGCTCAGATCCACAGGGGCAAGCTTCGACGCCAACTTTCAAGAGGGTTGCAGGCTTTGGCAAACTTGCTGTGCTCCTGGATCAGAACTCATCCCTTTTAGGAATCACACCCTCCTATGTTCGTGTCACTGTCCCTCGCGTGCCGAATACGGTCTGGATCCCCGATAAAGATGGTCCCCAAGACGGGGTGCTGATACGTATTTCCATGAAATCCCAAAAGGCTTCATAGAAACACTGCCACGCACGACCCTTTCACCAAATGAGAAGCATGCTACGCGGCTCGATGAAATGGCTACAACACACTCCTCCATTACAGCCTTTCTTCACCCAACGCTTCGACAACTCTTGCAGGAAGGTTCTCATCATATGACCCACTCTGCGACACGAGCATTACGAGTTGAACCAGTATCTATGAAATCGTGTCAAGGCACGGTACTCTCCTGCGGGCTACAAGTTCGCACTTTGCACATGTCGCGCATGCAGAAAGATCCCGCCAGTGTTCACATCAACAAGATCCACCCTTTCTTTGATTGACATTGCGCCAGAACAAAGGGATAGGGCATCCCTTAGCACTCGGAATCGCACTCATTTCCATGGCCAAACCCAATATCGTTTGTTGATGCGATACCTTATTACTTTCCAGTCTGCTCGCTCAATGTTCCTCAAGGCAACGTCCACGAGGGCGCCGAGAGGTTCGAACTCTTCAGGACCAATACCGTACAAGGCCTCAGACGACCGTCTACCTTGGTCCCGTTTCGCAACCGATTGGCAACGAAGAAAAAGGTCTGAGCGCTCGCAGACGTTTCGCGAGGTCCTGCTACAAACAACGGCTCAGTCTCCATTCATGATGCAAAGAGGAAGATGAAAAATTAACCTTTGCACAATCCGAGCCAAATTCAAGAACAACAAATCGAAACGCCAATACGGAGAACCTCTCTCGGGGAAGAAGTTTCCCAATATTCGACGATCCAAGCTCAGGATATGGCATATCCGTATTCGATGCCACGGCCTTCAGATGCTGGATGAAGGGTCGCAGAGACGACGTCCGACTGACCTTCCCTTTTGTCGATGTCGGAGGAGATAGTATCTGACGACGGCAGATGACGAGCGAGGAACATGGAGGTTGTAGAGGAGCGTGGAGACGATGAACCGGGGTCATCAGATTCGTACCTTTCCTGCCCTGCTGAGAGATCTTGCCCGAGGTTGCGCGGACGACCAGTCTGAAACCCGAGGGTCGCCGAGGTGAGCAGACATCGAATCTCGAGAGAGCGAAGAGGTGCGACAGGTCGAAGTTCTTTCTGTTCTTGGACGTGAAAGGGATGATTCTGCCGTTTGAGCTCTCCCAGCACTACGTTCCAAGACAAGAGTGAGAATATCAGCAGACGTACCAATCCGCAAGGACACCGCCCTGAATACGTTACCAAAATCTGCCTCCAGATCCCTTCTACCCTTCATCAGGATTTGCTCTCCGAGGTGCTTGACGTGGTGTGTGCACCCATTAACAATTCTTAGAGAAAGCATGTATCACAGTCTTCAACGCGGTAGGTCTTTGCATCACTTTGCTGGGGCCAGACAGTCGATTATTTCAGCTTGCTAGGTATCGATATGCCTGCATATCAGAATAAAATCAGCACGTCATATACCATCCGTGGGGGTTAGTCACTCACAGACAAACACCGATTCCAATGTCCATCAACATAAAATCCCGCTCAATTGAACCTCAAAGAACAATCCACAAAGCAGCGGCATGTCTCTCTCGACGCAAGTATAGTGATTCGCTTCTGGGGTGTTTG
>MPNV01000084.1:0-37953 GCA_013376435.1 Cyclocybe cylindracea | reverse complement strand
ACTCGTTAACAATTCTTAGGAAGCATGTCGTCGCAGTCTTCCAAAGCGGTAGGTCTTTGCCGTACTTCGATGGGGCCGGACAGTCGTATTTCAGCTTGATAGGTATCGAGTATGCCTGCATATCAGAATAAAATCAGCACGCATATATCCATCCGTGGGGGGTTAGTCACTCACAGACAACACCGATTCCAATGTCCCATCAACATAAATATCCGGGCTCGATTTGAACCTCAAGAACAAATCCACAAGCAGCGGCATCGTCTTCTTCGACAGCGAGATATACGTGATTCGCTTCTGGGGTGTTTGTGGTAACTGGTTCCGAGGATGAGGGACAACGTCGAAAGCCGCCAAGAATGGCAGAGTGGCGTATTCAGAGAGATCTCGCATGACAAGGGACGGTGAGCCAGGGACAGTCAAGTCGATGTCTTGCACAGTGTTCATCACGACGGCTTGCACAGGTGGGAGGGCATCGATATCTGGTCTGTAATCGGGCGAGTTGGGGTATGTCAAGACCCCTGTCCAATATCGTGTTTGAAAAGCACAAGAAAGGAGCAGATAAAGTTGCACACCTTTTAGAATGGCCATCAGCTGCGTCAACCTTCGTAAATCCCACTCCTTCCCATCCACACCCATATCCGCTAGAGAGTTGTATCTCTTTGTAGCCGACGACCTGAGCATATCCATGGCTTGCCATGACCGTTCCAGGAGCTCGGAGATGCGAACGCGAAGAACACCCTCAGCGTCTGCAGATGCTTTGATGCCCTTCTCCAGGCAGCGCAGGGCCGGGGCGCTGAGGCTCCGATTGTCGAGGAGAATGGCTTCTTCGATCTGGCTGACGAAGAAATCCCAGGCCTTGGTGAAGGAGTCGAGCAACATGATTTTGGAGACGAGGAAATCAGAGAAGATGCTTCCAGGGCCAACCCGCGTGTGGAGTGATTCTCGCCCAGTGGTCCCAAGTCGTCTGAACCACGATTCCATGCCATCAAGTCTTCATGACATGTTTTGTCAGTCCATGTCCGATGATGAATAAACGAGATAGAGGTTCTGCTCACTGATGGAGCTGCTACCGCCCAGGACGTGGCCACGCGCATACCGCAAGATGCGGTTGTTCAAATGGCGTCAAGGTGTAATTCCAATTTACCAACAGGACGGCAATCGCCTGGATGGCATCAGGACTGTCAATGAAGTTGAGAGTCAGGACGTTTACGTCCCAGCTAACAAAGGAGTGTCAGCGAATTCCCTAGCAAAGATGTGAGCCAATCTTATCTGAATGGAAGTATCTTATCTTATCCAGTTGACCGTGACGTGACCAAGCAGGCCAATCAGCGGGCGTGGGTAGATCGCTACGATCCCACGAGCGAATTTTTGTGACCGGATCCTGGGTATAGAAACGAGTCACCTACTTCGTAGGACTCGTAAAAAGCCTGTAGCCTTCCCTCTTCGGCCTTCTAATGATGCTTAGTAATAAAAACAAGGGCGTGTATTTGAATGAATTAAGGGTTGAATATCAGTTAATTGCCCAACTTCCTCTCCTGACTCACCACAGATGATATTGATGCCCAAATACATTTCCATCCATCCATCCTATGTAGTCGAATTTTGCGTCTCGTAGTTCTCATACTCATTTGTGGCTATTATAGTCTTTCGTCGATATCCCTGATGATCCTGACCCGGTGACTGGTCACCGGCGTTGTTCGTGACATTCAACGAACCGCAGAACGAAATGCTGTACACAACAGTATAGAGTAATCAGGACTGTGCGAAAGTAGTAATCAAATCGGAATCTGGCTCACGGAGCCGCGATGTGAACGCTAATTTAACTAAACACTGTCTGCGTCGTGCGAGCTTCAAAGTTAAAACCCTTACCGACATTCGAGACACGAATGAAGAGATGTGCATTCATTATGTCACCCCCCGGGCCTCCGTCCTTAACTCGCAACAAACACCCGCGGCACTAGTCCGACGTCCATCTTAAACAATCGTCAGATTGTCCGTTGCAGCCTCACTCCACCCTCGTTGTCGCCTCCGCCTGTCATATCTTTGTCCAGTAAACAGACAACTGGGTGTACGTCTGAAAGGGCACGGAGATGTGAAGAACGCCAACAAGAGGGAGAGAAGACACGTTATCTACGTCCCCGGGAAAGATGATCGTTTCTCTCTTCGCTTCGGGTGAGTTATCCAGCTTCTCCTGTATCACAAAGGCGTTGACGAGTGCACGAATACCGTTGTATAGAGCTATTTACTTACGACGTCCTTCAGTGCCATCCAGCAAGATGAAAACCTCGAACGATGGGCACAGGAATACCCTCGACAGGCGTTCAGTAGGAATGAAACGTCGAATACTGGCACGGCATCTCTGAGCGGTCTCCGTTCTGCCCTGTCTGCCGCCCCGGCATCCGACATCGACAGTTCCGATGAGCCTCATCGACGTCTGCCAGTAACATGCCTCGCTCCTGCACGCGTTTACCTTCGAATGTGGGTGTTCAAGCGCATACACCCTCGATATCGATCCGCTTCATATGCAGTGCATGAGATATATCTGGATGGGTTCGTTTCCAGGTATCCCGCGGCGTAATACCACAGTATATCCCATTCAGAGGGGACATCTCTAGTTCTTACGACCTGCGTGGGCATAATTTAAGCCAGTCCGAGCGTTGCCTACCAGATGGGTCGAATAGAAACGTCGACAAGGGTGAGTGTTAAGCTTACAAAACGTTGAGGGGCTTCCAGCAGTCGGTGTCATGTAGGAGGAAATGGTGGAAGAGAGTTTGAAGAATGTCATAGCCATAGTAAGAGGGCAAGCTCAAGAACCGGTTACCGGTGGCCGGCGTCCGTGGACCGTAGATGCCCGGACCCGAGTCTTGCTATTTTGGAATAATTACATAACTTCCTCATACGTAAGCTGATTGACCTCCAAGCTCCAAGTTGTTTCTTCAACTCAATATCCTCGCTTTCTCGAGCTGACTCCCCTCAAATGAAAGCTCCAAATAAGCCCGAATCCCATCCGGCAATAATGAAAGGATCCTAAAGGCTGTGAAGCCCTAACACGAGCTGGACACCTCGGCAGTCTGGATCGTGTCGACACTGCCCTAAACCCTTCGCGATATGTACTAATCCGGCGTCCGTCTTCCTTGTTCTTCCCCAACAGCGTCGATGGCGAACATATTTTGCGGAAGCCAAGGCGTTATCGTGCAAGACTCGACGTTCAATGTCACTTCGACTACGTTTCAAACAGCCGGAACCAAAGGTGTGTCGAGCAGAGGATAACCTGAAACTTTCGCGTTGCTAACCCAGTACCCACAGGGTTCGATGTACTCGTGAAGGCAGTCTCCCAGAACGCCTTCCACAACTCAGACGACCGCACTGACCCTCCGAAGTGCCATGAAAACACCAGAGTTGCCGTCATCAAGAAGATCATGGACTGGGTCACTGGAAAGATCGACACGGACGGCTTCTTGCTCTGGCTCCACGGCCCTGCCGGGGCAGGCAAATCCGCCATCGCACGCACGATTGCCGAGCTCTGCGAGAAACACAATCTCCTACTCGCCAGTTTCTTTTTCCTTCGCTCAGATTCAGGGCGAAACACGATGAAACCCTTGATCGCCAGTATCGCATATCGCGTCGCTTGCGTGGTTCCTGCGGCTCGAGTACTGATCGACAGCATCGTCGGCGGAGATCCCCTCATCCTTTCCTACTCCGTCGAGGCGCAGCTAAGAAAGCTCGTCCTCGACCCGCTCCGGATACTTTCAGACCAGGGCCATTTCGCCGAAATGCTTCTGCCCCCATTAATCATTATCGACGGCCTAGATGAATGCCTTGATCGAGATGCCCAAGCACACCTAATACAGGTCCTTTCCTCATCGACGGCAGAATGTCAGCTTCCACTTAGAATCCTGGTCGCGAGTCGTCCTGAAACGCATATCAAGTTGGCCTTTGCCCTCGCTGGCGAGCAGAACACTATCTCCCATCTCGAACTCAACGATGACTTTCATCCGGACGACGACATTCGCCAATTTCTTACCGACAAATTCCGCGATATTCAGAGATGCCACCCATTTCGTTCACAGATTCCTTCCTTGTGGCCAAGTGAAGAACAGATGAATTCTCTCGTGCGCAAAGCCTCCGGCCAGTTCATATATGCGTCGCTCGTAGTGCGCTTCGTCAACTTCGCGCGCGATTCACCAACACGGAGCCTAGACGTCATTCTCGACCTTCGACCGCCTTCAGTCCATCGCGATCTTCCATTCGCCCAACTCGATGCCTTGTATACGTTCATTCTGGCTGGAACAGGAGATGCCGACGTGGTGTTGAAGATCCTTGGTCTCCACTCCGCTCTTGGAGGAGATATGCAGTATATGGAAGAGGTGGACGTTCAAGAAATAGAGGTGATCGAGGCCTTGCTGGACCTCGAAGACGGAGATGTGCGCATCGCTCTCAGCGATTTGAGCTCCCTCCTAGAGGTTGCGGAATTCTATGACGAAGGGAATCCTTATCAGATTACCTTTCATCATTCCTCTTTTCCAGATTTCTTGTTTGATCACGAGCGATCTAAGACGTACCATATCGACATGAAGAATATGCATGCGATCATTGTTCAGTCTCTCTTCCGGGCATTTAAAATACACGGTGAGTGACACTGGCTTGGGTGGCTTTAGTATTGTTAACCCCCCATCATCACCATCTGTATACTGAATTCACACCAATCTTACAGAACCCTTCACGTTTCGAAGATCAGAAGTCAAATGCATAGACCTCACAGCACATATGAGACAATTGACCCCTCCTCAGCTCTTCCAGCTCCGCGATGACCTTGAATGCTTTTCATTCGGCGCCTATCTGGAGTGCTCCACGACGGTACTGCGATCCTTCCCTCGTCTAGACATAATAGGTAGAGGTGAGTTCATGGATGGTCGATCAAAGGCGTTCTTCCACATCCTTCGAGAATCGGTGAGTTGCATCTGTATTGTGAGGTCACCTATACTGAACACGTCACTCAGGGAGAGGACGAGCAGTATCGTCGTCATTCTGACTTTTATCTGTCCTACGTCACCTCCTGCATTGAAAACTGCTCCCATCCAGAGTCATTTCACTTCATGAGTACGGTGTGGTTGGTGCTGCAGAGTCCCTTGAGGTCATCTGTCGAGAACGGCACGAAGCTGAATTTACTTCCCGATGGAGTGAATTATTCCTCCGTCTGGGAGGAGCTATGCGCCTCACTCTTCCATATCAAGCCAGTAGACCGCGAATGGGACCTTGATCACTGGCGATTGCTGCGGCCCCCCACAGATTATAATGACACGCGAGCCGATATTGAGCCCTTGGCGGGGATATACGGCGACATTACCGAAACGCTACGACTAGTTCCAGACTCTGTCCTGTCCGGTCGACTCGTTCGACTCGCGATTTCATGCGTCGAATACCTTCGTAGGCGGGGATCTAGCGTTTCCGGACAGCGTACCGATTACCTTCGTATTTGGGCAGAAAAGTCGAAGCGCGCCCCCTGGACCTGTAGATCGCGAAAACGGCTGACGTTCATCGGACGCGCAAAGAGAGTCACATGGCACGAAGTCCCTTGGGAACGGTTCACAGCTGGGTGGGGTTATTCGTGCTCACAGAGCCTTCTCAAAGCACATGAGGCGCTATACTCGAAGACGGCCAAATCGAAGTTATTCTACTGGAAGGCTTACCGACAGTACATGTGGGCTCTCGACCTCCTCCGCCGTACTCTTTACGTTGGAGGGCGATCAGACGACTTGGTAGCTGCGCTCTCGAAGCCGTTCATCCAATGGCCGGCCCCGATACTGTTCCCCCGACGTGTCAGTCGTATCAGACAGGTCATGGATGCTTATTTCAAGAGGGTAAGTTGGAGTGGTTCCAGGCTTTATGAAGACCATCTGCTAATCTGACTCCCTTTTGGAAGGTTGGCTTGCCACCCTTCCCAGCCGATCCAGCCGATCCAGCCGCACCTGAGGGAGAAAATATTTCTAACGAAGATGAGTATGGGTCTTGTGAGTCTTCGGACGGCGGCGGATATTTCAGTTGTTCCGAGTCATATTAGTCCAATGCGCCAGAGTCGGCCGTTCTATACCCTTGTTCGTACAAGATTTCTACCACTGACCACCTGAAATGTGGACCACCGAGGCTAGTAATCCTTCATTTCTAGTCAATAGGGTTGTATGCTGCCAGACGAACTTCGCAGAATCCATTGTCAGACGACCAAGGGGTAGCCTTACGTTCCACCTTTACATGGACTTTTGTCATACCAGGCTCAGTCGTTCGAAGCCTCGCCGCGTTCATTATGTGTATAACGGCCCCTCCGCCCTACCACTAGGCGCTGAAATTCTCGCGGCCTGGAGCGGGACTAAATGAACGATGGCTAGCACTGCGTAATTGCAATGATTCAGGGCAGGAAAAATACTCCTCGTCCGACGACTCTTCACAATGATCCCCAGCTTCTTCGTACGCGTGTGGCAAATTGTCCTCTGCAGTGCGGTCCTCGGGGCTCTCGGGTCGTGGACCAAACTGCACAGAGAATTCAGCTCGACGGTCCAAGTAAAGTCGAATATTAAGGGTGCGCGGCACATACCCGCTCCATATATGTGGTAATCGCTCTCTTGACGCGTCTTACGCGCCGGGGAAAGAATACAGAAAGCGGCCAAAATTCAATCGGCCTTGAGAGGGCGTCCGTGAGTTCCGCCGACTTCCCACCTTTGCGTAAAGCTCCATCGAGGATTTCAAGGGTCCACCGATACATTATACGCATCCCTCTAGGTCTCGTGTGGCGTGTTTTGAAGCATAAAACTTCCTGTGCTCTGTAGAGACATTGATATTGCGACGACCTTCCCGTTAGTGAACCCCACCGTGACCTGTCTTGAAGAGGCGGTAAGGCAGCTTGTAGCCGCCGTCTCCCTACCCATGGCAAGTGTCTTGACTTTCTGGCGAAAACCGTAAGGCGTTGTAGGGTTTGGCGCGTCTTCCTTCCAGAGCAACGGCGATGCAGATATTGTATACACGCAATTGCGACACTTGCGAGCCGGTAGGACAATACACGGCCAGGTCCGAGTTGGCACGTAAACGCTGTGAGTCCTCCATGTAGGAAGTTAATGAGGGCTATGCTCCCAGTATCCCTCGTGAACAGGCATGGACAATGCAAAATTCTGTAATAAACGTCTTCCCAGTTGAGGTCGGAAGGTTCAAAGCTGAAAAGGGAGGCGCATAGCTTCTTCCATTGACGTTCCGGAGTGTCAAAATCAAGTATTGAGGACTGAGGAAAGAACGAAGAGCGCCTTCCTGGGTCCATATAACAAGCAAACCATACAGCGCTCAAGAGGTGAAATCTCTCGGGACAGGGACGGCCCTCAAACCGAGAAATGATGTGATTCGTGAAGAGCTCTGACTGGCGGTGATAGAGATCGGATCTGCCCTAGACACAACACTTAGAAAGGAACTGTTCGAGCGGGAGGCGGCTCACATTGTCTTTCAGATAATGCAGGAAAGAGAATGGTATTTCCATCCAGCGCCAAAGTGCCGTTTCCGATGTGCCGATTGAACTAGCACCTGCATGTGAATATAATGCAAAGAAAAATTCTTCGAGATTGTGTTCAAGTTCAGCTGAGGCATGTGAGGATGCCAGATGGCCATTCAGTCTAATGAAGACAAGGGCTTTCATTGTTCGGTGGTCCAGAATCGTTGCTATACAATTTATGCTGAGCAGACATGCGGTGGCAAATCTCACCCAAACAATTACCACTCACCGACACTGCTTCTGCTAAAGGTTTGAAGGACCCATTGGGCGATGGCTGTATGGCTTCTACGGACATCAATGTTGTATTCTTTTGACCGTCGAGGACTGAGAAGGAAATCTACAAAGCAACGGTGGTGGAATTTGATCCAGTTACCACACTCAAGAATTGAGCCGAGATCGGTGAGGGCGACGTTCAGTTCCCCGCCCTCTAAGCCCAACATATACTCTATGGCCTCAACGTGATACAGACCTGGCCCCGATTGGAGAGCGATGTGGACCCCAAGGATCTGCAGAACCAACGGTGGATTTTCGACTCGAGAAAGAAGCCAACTATAGAGGTTGTCAAGCTCTGCAAAAGGAAGATCGTGATTGATGGATAGGCGAAGGTCGAGAAGAATCTCGAGGCGCTGGGTGGGTAAATGGCGAGGCGAGTCGACAAAGCGCATTACGATTGATGCATATAGAAATTGACCAGAGGTCTTCTGGACTAAGCTTTCTAGTTCCCATTTTTTGGGCCAGCTGGAAGGAATTCGCGAGCGGAATGGGTGAGAACTCCTGATCTCTCGAAACCTGTCTTCTAGAAAGTGGCGGATATCATGGTCCGGGTGAAAGTCATCGTTGAGTTCAAGATGGGAAACAGGCGAAATTGCGGCAAAAACGGGTTTGATATCTGCCTCTGGACGACTGGCAATCAATAATTTGAGAGGCAGTGCATAACGAGATGTTAAAGAGAAGAGAAGTCGGATGAGGGTGGTCTGGCCGCCTTCATCCAGGCACTCGTCGAGGCCGTCAATGACAATCAGCGGAGGTAATGTATTCTGTGAGAAGTGGCCCTGTTCTGACAGTAGTCGAAGGGGTTCAAAGACAAGTTTGATGAATTGTTCTTCTAGACGTTCATGGGAGTATGAAAGGATAAGGGGATGTGCTTCCACGACGGTTTCGATGTGTGCACGGGCAGCGGGAATAGCCAAGGTGATTTGATATGCGAGGGTGGCCACCAGCGGGTTCATAGTGTTGCGTCGTGAATCTGCGCGGAAGAACAAGAAGCTGGCAAGGAGGAGGTGTTGTGCCTCGCATAGCTGGGCCACTGTGCGAGCGATGGCGGACTTTCCTGCACCGGCGGGGCCGTGGAGCCAGAGAAGGAAGGCCTCTGCGTCGATCTTTCTCATTATCCAGTCCATTATCTTCTGGATGACCGCCACCCTCGTGTTCTCGTGACATTTCGGGGGATCAGGACGGTCGTCTGAGTTGTGGAAGGCATTGGGGGAGACAGCATTTGTGAGGATGTCGAAGCCTTTGCATGAGTCAGTTTCCGCCATTGTCAACACTGAACAGAAAGATGTCCTCTTAAACTCACCTTTGGATCCAGTAATATGATATGTGTTAACAGCAATGGTCGAGTCGCTGATTGTCGTGCCATGGCTCCCTGCGAAAAGGTGAGCCATTCCGTTGGGAGCTGAGAGGACTCGGATGGAGGTCGTGATTCCAATCCTCAACGTTCACTTCCGGCCCATTGCTCAGCGTAACCTTGAAAGCACGTGTGGTAGCCGTTTTCAGTATCCACCGTTGCCAACTGTCCGGTATCAACACAGAGTAAGTATTCACCAGTGACACTGACAAGACATGGTACATAACATGCATTGACGGCACAGCGCCTCGATTCTGTTACGATCCTTGAGCTGAATTTCAGCCGCGATTTCCGTCAGAGGCGAAGTGAAAACATATATGCCCGCTTCCTGGGCCTTTATCTTCGTGAATTGTATTTGAAGAGAGGAAAACGGTGCAAGTTGATGGACGAGGGTAGTGGAACCCGGCCCGGAAGTTCTTTTCCACGCCTTATGTAAATAGTTCGGCCCGATACTGGTGTTTGTGGGGTAATTCGAAAATAATTCAAAAAATAAATTGAAAAAGAAGGGGAGAAAGAGGGAGACTTATATAGCCTTCTCCCTTCCATTCAAGGGCTCAAAATTGCCTTCAGCAAGTGCGAAAATCTTTTTTCGGCCCTGCGGGGCCCCTCCGCATTTTCGTCGCAGCAGCTGCGACCGGACCGCCGCTTCGCCGCCTGCACACCGTTTTCGCCCTTTATTTTGATGATCCATCAGCAAGATTCTCGCTTAGATGAAAGATGTGAACATTCAACATCTTACGTGCTCCCATCAAGGTCCTGATAAGATTGTGAGCATCGTCGCGACTCGCGATTCAGCGAGGGGCGCTTACTAAACAAGCGCTCGGCATTTTCCGGCGACGGCTGAAAGGCGACTCATTGCTGCTCGCCCCCGAGGCAGCCTGATGGTCTGTAATTAAATTGAATGACCCATTGTACTACTCCCTTATGATTGGTACACTCTTACCATCTCAGAAACCAGTCTGGCAGTAGCTAAAAAACTGATTTCAAGATAGCTAAAGATGACGGTTTTCGCTCGTCTCAGAGGTCAATTAAATGATTTTATTGCATTGAAATATTTTATTAGCTTTTCCCTATGTATGGTTGAGAGCTCTTCGTCATCTGCATACTGTAAGTCGCACCAGGAACCCTTCAAGGCCAAAACTATCTGACACGTCGCATATTACATAATACTCGGTATCCGGTATCAGTATTCTCCACCCACATGATTAACGAGCCAATAGTCATTGCCGCTTCGCTTACATATGTTCGACTCTTTGCGTTGGACCCTCTGTACCCGCAATCTCAAAGCCTCGACTACTTATACCCTGCCCTTTCCACCACCGGCACTCCGAGTCCTCAGCGGTCGACATCTCATTATCTCGCTAGGAACTGTGATGAACGCGGACTGGAGGGTTCCTTCAAAGTTCACCTGAACGACAGCAGATCTTCTCGCAGTATTCGCCATTCTAGACCTAATTATTGTTCTCTATTTCTCTTGATGGTCCCAGGTGAATGCAGGTACGAAAGCATGGATGGGTAAGCCCGAACGTCCTTTTTGTCTCCGGAAAGTGTCGCAGCTCAGATTTTCGTGTGCGGATAGCAGATGGCTTTGCGAAAAGGCCAGGGGTCTAGGTCTAGGGTACCCTCTGCAAGTGGTCTGTTGGTCATCTCTCGGAATAATTGTGGTTCGTAGGGTTGCGGTTTGGCGGCTTGCCTGAATGCAGACTCCGATCGGTCAACCGCATAAATGGTCCAGCTTTTGGATCAGCCAGTCAGCCTCCAACCTCTACAAGCGTATAAAATGGTTGCGAACGAATTCTCGTCATCTATAACGCCCACTTTCATCACGACTTCAGCATGGGAAGACCTAGATACCCTCGTACCTACCAACCTCAAGCCAAAACGGCCCATATAGCTCGGGTAATCCAACATGAATTGGTCCCCTACAAGCAAGTGGCTGCCTACCAGCGTCGCGCTCTTAGCCAAATTGCTCAGCCCAACCACCCTATCAACTCCAACAGTACCCACAACGTGAACAGGTTCGATGTGTGTTCGGCCAGGCTGAACGCAGAAGGGAAGTGTCCAGACGGCCCTTTCTTTGGAGGGAGCAGTGTTAGTGGTGTTGGAGGTGAGCGAAGGCGTGCTTCGATCGTAACGCTTATTCATCCCCGCCCTTTGGTAGCCCACGTCCCAGCACCGGTCTTCCCTCTGTTGCCTCCTCTCACTCCATCCTTTTTCAGCAGCATCCTGGCGGAAGTGCAAGTCTTGGATCCCTTCAAGATGCCTCAGGCTGGCCCCGATACCATCAGGAACGAGGCCATGGATGTTGACGCTGAAGAGGATGAGGCAATGAACGTGGATGACCCGGAAGCGATGGACATCACCCTCGACCCTTGGTCAGTGAATTTGCCCGCCATGCTTCCTGTTCCACCTCCACCACCTGCGATACTTGTGCAACCACCTGCAGACAAGAACTTCTTCGGCGGCCCACCACTGCAGGACTTGCAGCCCTTCAAGCTCCATACGCCTCAGCACATCGAACGCCGTTACGAGATCAACGTCACACCTTCGCCCGACGAGGCCGCCACTCCCAACGATGTGGAAGCCTCCGTTCTTACGAAGCGGCACTATGAAGCCGCCTATGCCCGCATTGAGCAAGAGCTGGCTGCCTCCGCTGTCCTCTTGGAGGAGCTTCATCCCTGGCACGTACCTCTTCCTGACTCTCCGTCACCCCCAAGAGAGCCTGCGTTTGTCGCTGGGGGCTCTGAAGGTCTATCCTCGACACATAATAGCTGTCCTGAGTCCTCGGATCCCAAATCTATTCCGCCGCCCGTTGGTATGTATGCGTCCTTCCAGCCTCGCCTGGCACACTTTCTAACCTTCTGTCAGGTCTCATAACGGAGACGACCGCCGATATTACCTCTACGCCTCCTTTGTGTGCTAACATCGGTACGAGAATTTTTGGTCTTCGCACTCATCTTGCTAACATACCCATAGACCTTCGACCCGATACTACTCCAACTATACCAACTACTCCAGACCTCACGTCGGCCCCTCCGATCGTTGATGAGGGTCCATCTCTGTCCGATCATTGCTCATCGGCATCAACGGAGCTTGCCACACTATCAAAAACTGTAGACCACGCAAATCCTCCTCCATCCGCCCAATTTTCCATAGAGCCGCCTTACGTATCTCTATGCGGTCCTCAAAGCCTACAAGAAATAGTCGACTCCGTTGACCAACTCGGCCTGACCATCGTGCCCGTAATCCAACTCCCATCACCCGGCATCTCCGACCCTTCATCGTATTCTCGATTCCCTTATCCATCCACCGCCTTTAAAGACAGTCTTCCAACACTTAATGCGCATATACTCATCGAACTCGACTCCTCATCAGCCCATGAACTTCCTTCTTTCAGCTCTCAAGACCTTCTACCTGAAATCGGTGGTTTCAACCCCATGCACTCGACGCCGGCCAGGTTCCTTGGCTTCGGACCGCACGAGATATGGGACGAGCTCGCGTCGCTTGAAGATGCCTTCTCGATGATCGCTTGCGTGCAGGAGACACCAAGCCCGGTCTCAAAAGCGTCGTTCTCGCGAGTATATGCGTCTAAGGAAGAGGGGGCTTGCGACATTTTAGGGCCGGAGCAGGCGATGTCGCCTGGAATGCCTTATATCCTAGATTCGTCGGTGAATTGTTCGGATATCGTTCCTGCTGACAGCGCGGTTTGCTACGAGGGATTTCTTGCGATGGAATCTCCGGCTCCGGAGTTGATCATGACTGTCAGTGACATGAAAAGGAAGGCTTCAATGGCGAAGCCAGCTCCCAAATATTCGAAGAGAGAACGCAAGGTCAGGTCGAAAGCGACTCCCACTCGCGAACAAGCACGGAGGACGATGGTCAATGCTGGAGTTCAGACCGAGTTCGATGGATGCCTCTTGATCCAGGCTGACGAACTTGTTAAGGAGAAGATCCCAGTGCCAAGGCTCAACACGACCGTCGTTGAAGTCGAACCCTTGGAGGAGGAGGAGAGCACGAGTAGCAATTCGGTCCTTACTATCGAAGTTATCGCCGAAGAATACCACGAAGTCCACAAGCCAGCTGTACCCAAGTTTCCAGCGCAAAACGGATCCAGGACAGCCGGCTCATTACCCACCAAAGGCGCGTGCTCCTTTGGCAGTACGTTCTTTAGCGTCCTCGTTGCCCTTTTGTCTGATGCCTCCTCCCAGGTCCTCTTTCTGACCTCCGCTTGAGCCCATACCGTTACACTCCCTCGTCTGGCGTCAGATACCATTTCCCATACAGTGCCCTCGCATGCAAGGACGACTCGCCTGTCTCTCCACTCAACGCCTTTTCTTCCAACTCGGCCGTTGGCAAGACTGTGGCTCCGAGGACAAAGCCTGCCGCAGCTACACCGCGAGTAGGGAATGTCCTTTGTCGTCATCATGGCTCAGCATCGTCGCAAGTTCCTAATCGACGCACATCCGTATCCATAACTCGTTCATACTCACAATCCTCCATGCAGAAATTCGTTGAGAATGATTCTGCTGCTGCCAAGATTTTCGGTGACGTGAAGTCATTTCCTGGCGCTTTCCCTGGTCTCGACTTTGACGACGGGTCTTCAACACCTCTTGAAGAGACACTTGCTACATCTCGTCCCACCTCTTTTCTCTCAAGACTGGCTGAGCTCGTCTTTGGGTGGTGATGATCCTTCCGGCGTCTGCGTCATCGCACTTCCATCCCGTATGTCGTTGGATGAGTTGCAGCGTGCCCGTCGGCTGATCCCATATCGCAGCCAGTTCGCCTCCGGCACCGCGCCATCTTTTCGATTATTGACCCATCAGCACAACTACTCCATAAGTGTATGATGGATACATTTCGTAGGTCTGCATGCATCTTCCAGGTAAGAGTGTCGTTTATAAAACGCGCATAAAATGTGCATATAATCTGACCAGGGCCATTGCTAGCCGGTCTGGTCAATGCACTGTTGTTTCATAACATTCCTTCATGGCCCGGCTCTCGACGAGGTCGTCTATTGACCATAGCTTTCCCAAGTGGGCGCCATCTCAATTCTGTCATCGGCCGCTTCGGCGACCCGAGATTTAGAGGTGTTCTCGACTAGACTGCAACGATCTCAGACTAACTCGGCGGACGGTTAGAACGAAAACATCTGTGCTGTACCCAGCAGATCTTCCTTTATCGCTTGCTTACGCCGCACAGCCTATCCTGGACGACAACGCTATGGCGAACAACATCTATTTTAGCGTAGGACAATTTCAAACTGCTCAAGTTGGACGACAACGACGACGCTTGCCTGGTCTCTCAGCCTTGTAGACTTCCCCATAACTGTGCCGTCTATTCTGAAACCGCCTTGCTGCTTCCTGTCTCTACACTGTCTAGGATATGCCGACCCATTGAGCTTTCTCTGGGTTCAGTAGCTACCTTCAAAACCTCAAAGCCGACCTATACACCGCCATCTTCGACGTCTCTCAACTAGCGTGGGGCCATTCTTTTAAACGTCGATGCGCAACCCAGAACCCGCTTCGGTCAACAGTGGACATGCTGCCGAGCGGAAGAAAAAACGACTTAGATCTATACTTTCTGTTGCCTTCTCTATCCACGTCTAGACGCTCTCGATGCAGTGCCAGCTTATAACGAGCGAGCTTCAAAAATAACAGCGTTGTTCAGACTCATGTAATCTATCTTATGTTTCATTTTGGAATTTCATAAGTCGAGCCATCGACTCTTATTCAACAACACTGGCATCGAGAAGTTGACTCTTCTGAGGAGTTGTACTTTATAATACATGAAACGCACTCGCCAACCGAAACATCTCCTGCCACAACACCTCCCTAATATCCAGTGGCGTTCACTGCCCATTCCAGACGGCTACAGAAAGTCGTTTCAGTGGAAGTTCAGTAAGAAAAATATTTCAAACGTACCGGGTCCGGGAACAGTGTACGTAGTCGTAGTCTGGGCAGCCTGCGAGTAGATGTCGACTCTTACGCCAGGGTCGTTGGCACCATATCCGCCAGGGAAGCTAACGAGGTAGTTGGCAGGGGGTGTCTTTCCTCCTCCGCCGGTAACGATGAGTTGACCACACTCTGGGTAGAATTGAGGGGTGTTGGCTTGATGGAGGGCGAGGAGTTCGTGCTGTTTGTTTGAGGAGAACGTAAGGCAACGATACTTTAGAGGGAAACATAAGACGTACACGGATGAGGTACTCGCCAGCCGCGAGGGAAGCCGGGATGGTGGCGGTGTACGAAAGAGTGTCCATGACTTCACCCGTTCCCCACCTGCCGTTGCTGTGATACCAGATAGGGTAAATGAGTATAGGCCCTCGCCTCGTGAACATCATTCAGAACTCACGGCAGGTTTCCGGAAATCAGACCCGTCTCAGCGATCTTGAACCACCTCAGGCTATTGCTGTTGTTCGACGTGCAGGCGCCGTTGCACTTCGCCATGTAGACCATGACAGGTCCTTGAGCATGGGTCCATTGTCTAACACGTTCCACGCATTAGCCTTGACTCGCTACCACGACGAGAAAAAAGCACTTACGACCACTTCGCTGTGATAGCGGTACCGGCAGGAACCGTCGCGGACAGTTGGCCACTGCTGGCTTGGCCGTTATTGTTGCAGCTGAAACTCTGAGGGCAGGTTATTAAGTTATTTAGTGGACGTAGAGAATCAAAAGGACGGCTTACGCCAGCAGACACCGACAGGATGCTAGGTTTGAAACATGATAATCAGGAGTCGAACTCGCATGGGCATTGAAGCAGGATATACTAACGGGTCGTAGGAACCTAGAGAATGATGTTGCGTCAATACACGAGCCCCCACGATGTCAGATGGGTTCAACTCACTGTACGGACGGCCAATGGACCTCTGGCCATTAGCGGAGTTATATGGCTGCCATCCGGGGTACGTGGTGCCTATGAACGACCCTCAAGATCCCTCACTGACGACGATCAAACACCAAACGCACCTCCAATAATGTAGGAGGTCACACCACCGTGCGCAACAGCCTGCGAGACGAGGAAAGAAGCAAGGACGGCGAGCGAAGCGAACATGGTGTGTGTCGATAAGAGCAACGGTGTCCTTTGCTGAGGCTACGTCCCTGAGTGACCTTTATACCAGCACTCAAGAGTGAATTGGACAAATGCCCCGCATGACGACTACGGGGCTATTCATCGGAAGCTCGCAGCACCGTCTGAGCGTTCCGAGGTTTCTTGAAATGAGCGATGGGGTAAGCCAGACACACAATAACACGCCAAAGAACCACCAGCAACGAGATCCGGGTGGGGCTTTCGCGCTACATGTGACGCAGCCCCCGAATACCAGCAAGAGGAAGCTGGGGTTGGAAGGGCAACTAGAGGGTTTTCGCCGGATATTTTCAGAGAAGCGTGTGATGGTCTCTTTGACCGAGTTGGCTCCGCGCTATTCATAGCACTGCATAGTGCCAAGTCCGTTTATGTGTGCAGGGAGGCCTAGTCGACATCGGAGAAGCCTTGGGTTGATAGGTGGAGGCACTCTAAACGAGTTGAGGGATATATTCAACGCATAAATAGCGCATGATGCCTCGGATGAACCTCTTGATCGAGGCTGCATTCGGCTAGCACTGACAGGAACTGCAGAACCTCGGATTTGTCATCCAGAGATTTTCTCGTGCTTGAACGTCTTGGTAGATTGCTCTTTATTGCAAAGGTGCCTCTAAGAGAACGACGGAATACATTGACCGGGTGTAAGGGCAACGTTGCCTCAAGGACATTGCAAAGCGTCACCGAGGTCGACAGAAGGGAGAATTTCTAGTTCTTCCGCTGGAATGAACCACCAACGTAGAACGCTCACAGGATTGTCACTCACAATTGGCATATCCCTTGTCTAACGATAATGACCCCACCCAATCATGAAGTCTTCTTCGCCCTTTGCCCGAAAATGCCCGTTCCCACTCGTACGATATCGCTCCCAGCTCTCAGAGCCGCTTCGAAGTCGCTCGACATCCCCATGCTCAGTACGAGGCGACCAGAAGCATCCCCCCATCTCCTGTCACCGTCAGGGTAGGCGCATTTTAAATAGCTCGCTAAAGTGTCTCTTGTTTCCTTCAACCTTTCGAAGTCGGCATTTTTCTCGGTTTCGGAGGCGGTAAGTGACAGTTCCAATGCGCCGATGGTCATGAGGCCTTCTAGGTGAAGTCTTGGACATTCCGAAATGACATATTTAGCCAGCAGGACGAGGTCAGACTCTGACAAGTTCGAATCTGAAGCTAGTGGTGAGAGACCCGATTTAGAGTCCTCGCCCGACGTGTTGACCTGGAGAAGGATTCTCAGACGAGAGGCGCGATCTCCAGGAAGGGCTTTGTTCAGGGCGCTTGCTGCCTTAATGGACCCTAATGTCTGGATGCTGAATAGATTGGGGATCGCTGTGGTATCAGACGCGAAGCAATTAGCGCGAGAGGCTCATGTGAACGACATCAACGTACAAGCGAGAGTTTTAGCCTTATTAGACTGCAAAGTGCCTATGAAATGCCAACGAATATCCGCAGGTAGCTATGGCGCATAAATTTCAAACATGAATGAGAAAGATGGTGGACGTACAACGCGTGCTTTCTCCTCCAGCTCCTGCACGTAGTTTTCCCCGAAATCCAGCTGTCCATTTCGATAACAAGCCAGAATGTCGGACGCAGGCTTATATTTTGAGACTGCCACAAGAGTTGGCGAATTTTCTGGTAAAGAAGCCACGTTGACGCGTTCTCTGATCTCTTCTAATGATTCCTTGAGTTCCGTTATCCGCTCTGGGGAAGGCATTTCGAGTGAGGCAGCTTCGGCCATTCTCTTGGTTGAATAAGGGGTCCTCTGAAGGTCTCTTCGAATTATTTTGCGTATAGTCGAGCCTTTGGACGTCGGTCCAAGGGTAATTGAAGGTCGGAAAAGGCAAGAAGGAAAGCTCATACCCTGCCTCAACCTGGCGACGATGACGATGAGATGTAGGTCCGGGAGTTGCCGAATCTTTATGTTATCAGATTAGATGAGACAATGAACTGAAAGGAAAACAGACAAGTGCGCGACGCCATAAACAGCAGCAACCTTATTGTCATTGTCAATTGATAACCGGGACGACGCTCAACAAATCCTCTTCGCCATGGCCGGATTCTTCCCCTCTCTTCCCCACATCGAGGACTGTCAGAAACGCATACGGGCCTATGTCAGCGGTGTTGCCATAGTAGACACAAAGAAGGCGAAGCTAGTGTAGGTATCTTCAAATGATCAGACTCATCGACGCGTTGGCTTATCGACGTTGTACAACATACCGCTGCGCGCTGACGGGATACCAGGTAAGTGGCTCAAGCTCAACATACGTACAACTGTCTTATCGCAGAACAGGTGGCTAGATCGCTACTATCCGCATTACTATTTCCTACGAGAGGACCTGCCGGTGCACTGGTATCTCCACCTTGCAAGCAGCAGCGACGACGACGAGGTGTATCATATCGGGGCAGGAGGGATGAACGACCTCCTCAACTCCGTCAAGGTCCATTTGACCGGCCCGTTGAAGGGGCTCGGAGCCATCCGATGGAATGCGATGGACGCCTGGTTCGAAGAAGATGAACAGATATTTATCCATCCGAAGGATCCGTACAAGGTGCGCCGGGGTCTGGACTATCTCCAATCCCAATAACTGTGATTATCTATCCTACACCTTAGCGCATCGACGTGCTCCAATCCTCGAGGCACGTCCGCATCGAGGTTGGCGGCCTCGAGGTAGCTGATACTCGAGCACCACGTTTATTATTCGAGACCAGCCTGCCTATGCGCATCTACATTCCGAAGACAGACTGCAGGATGGATCTCTGGGAGCCTTCCGACCTTATCACGGGGTGTCCTTACAAGGTGCGCCACCATTTGCACTCCCCATCCCCATTCACCATTTGACTCGCGGAACCCACGATAATCTAGGGCGAAGCAAGGTACTACAATCTAGTGACCTCCGACGGGGCCCGACGCGACAATTTGATCTGGTGGTACCCCAACACGACCCCGGAGTGTGCGGCGATCCGGGGATACGTGGCTTTCTTCGACGAGAAGGTGGACATCTGGATCGACGGGGAGAAGCAACAGCGGCCGGTGACCAAGTGGTCTTCTCCGTCCCCGCCTGCCAGTGCGCCTACAGAGAAAATGGGAGATTGAAGTACAGGAGTATGGCCCGCCGCTCATCCTCGTTGTACATCCGGGTTGGTAGAAAGATAAGGCGTGTATTTCTCCGAATTCAAGTCCAGTCGTCGATTGATGCTGTCTAGAAGTAAGATAAGAGGCGCCGGGTAGAACAAAACGCCTTTTCAGAGTCATTTCTCTGCGACATGAAGGTCTCGTGCTGTACCCTGGCCTCGTGTCTGAGCCAGTCGATGTCACTGGCAATGACCGTTTTTGGCGCACCTAGATGGCACGCTAGGGGAAGGGCGGTGCTTGAAGCTTGAAGACTCATCCTAGGCTAAAACACGTTTTATGGCTAGACGCCAATATAGGACCCCAGCCTCGTGCCCACAGTGCAGCACCAGCCGAGGCTGACAACGAGCTGGGACATTTCGCTTTGGAAGCAGTGGAATAGTTCCGCGATATAGACGCCGTTCCCGAGCTAAAACTCAAAGCGCTGAAGCGTCCCCATTGGATAAAAGAATGCATTTCCAGCTCCGATTCCCCAAAAGGGAAGAAAGAAAAAAGATCAGCCAAATACAACGATGCCCGTTTAGAGAAGTCGTGGATGAGGCAACAAAAAGACTTTCTTGAAACGCTCCAATGGTTAGTCGTCCCGCAATTATTCATAGCCTGTCTCAGAATAACTACATGCCGTTTGAAAGCCATGCAACGTGAACCTTAACAATTGTTCACGCCCCCACCGACGCCTATTGTCTGTCCCGCTGTTCGGGAATGGGACCTGTGCATAAAATGGGAACAATTTTGAGTTATTGTGATGCTGTGCATTGTTTAAACCTGAATCTAGCTAGCCCTGCAGATGGAATGTGTCTCTAAAGACGCTTTGCCGTGGTAGGTGCCTGCGGGAGCTCCAAGGAACAATGTAGTCAATTCCTAAATAACGACTTATCTCCTTCTTTAGGTGACATTGCACAAGTAGGAAGCTGCATAACCCCTCGCTCAGGGTGGGGAATCAGAGTTCCAGTCCCAATTCCTCGACCCTGAGGCGATGACCGAGTGGACGCATGTGGACATACCCAGTTATGGAAATTTTATCCAAATCCGTCGATGGGCAGGCACGCATTGCGTCATTTGTGCCCGCAATCATAATCATGCCTTTATCGATGTTCTCGTCCATCTTGCCCCATCATCTTCATCAGGCTCGTGACTGGCGGATGCTCCGCCTTTTGCCGGGGACCTGCAGGCTTACATGCTTCTGGAAGGTCATCATGGGCTCGACCTCCTTGGACAATTGCAGACAATCACCCATATAGAGAGGTGATTAGATAACACGACCCTTGAAGACGCGCCAATTCGAGACATAATTGAAATAATGACAAGGCGTTTTCCCGAGTTAAGTGTCGTCTGATGGAAAATGCTAAAGGGACGTGCTACAGCATTTAAAAAATCGCCTAGAAGAAGCTCCACTTTGACGTTCGAATTTCCACGAGTCGTGCGAGGAAAGGGCAGAAGACCATGAACGGGGTTGCTGATTACGAACGCGTACGTTCGTTGAGATAAGAGCGATAATCAGAATCGCAGAAGGAGAAGGCAGGCCGCCGCATGTCGACGTGCCCGTGGACGGTGGTAGGGCTCAGACACTACACGTTTTCGTCGGGCGATGCACTCGTAGCCTGCCAGAGCGTCTTGAATATGGTGTTGAGCGAGGCGTTGCGCCGAGCTTAATTGCGAAGGCGCGTACACCATGAGGCGCGCATGATCGCAGAACACGAGGCGGGGTTTGAATGGATAAACATCGGTGGGTTTGGGCGTCTATTCGCGACCCGCATCTAGCGCCGTGATTTGGACCATCGCTCTGGCACGCCTTCAACAATCAGCAGATATCCACTAGCGCAGAGGCGCCCTTGTGCATCTTCCGGGTTATCTGCGTGGGATAAGCACCAGTAAGAACCCTAGAAGAATGCGATACGACATTGACATCGTGTGGGTCAACGACGGTCGTGGAATTTCCGGCGATCCATTATGACAAATGTTCCACGTCTACCGCGGAAGATCGAGATTCGCCTTTTGTGGTAATTCGATTGCTAATAAGGCAGGCGCCCGAGAACTTGGCCAGTTCTGCGGCAGGTGCGCAGGGTCACATTTCCTGGTACACCTACCGAACTTGACACCCTAACCCAGTTCTGGATTAAGGAGAGTCTGGAATCAGAACAAAAACTTTTTCGTGGAAGAGGTTACTCCCAGGCCTCATCCACTTCGTCTGCGAGACCTCTGAATGACCTCTAACTAAAGACGTTGAGGGATGCCGGAACCATTGCCGGAACAGTCGAGGAGAAGCGGGGATTGACAGAATATGCCGTTACATAACTCTGCCTACTTGTCTTATACATACGCCTATTCCACAATAATACACGGCGCCTAGGCGTCCATCATGCGTTGTGGGCGAGTAAGGAGGACAATGGCCGGCATCGTGGTGCCAACAGAGCCGATTAGGAAGGCGAAGCGAACAATTGATCAAATCAAGGTGACAAAAACAAACGGGACTTGTGGGCAAACGCCACCAAGACACCACAATTGGACAAGGTCATCTATGGCCATTGGCGTCCTCCAGGCGTCCTCTTCTGCCCCTCATGAAAGGCGGTCTTCGATCTTTATCTCGACGTGATCCCCTGGTTGACGAATGCGGGCGGCTTCATCCTGCCTTTATCCACGAGTTTCGAAAAAGGGGCAGTACCCGGCGATCCGTGGGTCTTCTTTCGACGACGCCTCGTCGTGAAAACTTCTATCACAGATTGACAGATTTGCGATTATGATTCGAACAAGTCTTGGAAAGTGCCCGTGTAAACCCAGAACCTCCGGAGGGAGCGTAGCGCTCGCGGCTTTAAATTCAACACGGGTCAGTGGCTCGCGTCCCAATTATCGCCCTACCCCCCACCTCGCCCACTTTGATCCTTGCCGTTATGCTATTCTGTTTCGACTCCGACACCACTTCCCCTTACCTCAAAACGATCCCCCTCGACGACGAAGCAAACTTCGGCGTGTGTCCTAGGGACATTATGCCGTACGACCCTCTCGTCGATATCGTGGAGAACGCATTCAATGGTAACGGTAGCAGCTATAACGGCCCTTCAGTACGTCGAATATTCTTCATTTGTATGCCTCTTACCGTGCTCATGCCAACGCGTTCTCTAGTTTTGGCAAGCGGTCGACTCAGATCCGGGATTGCTTAGTGTGGGTCCCGTACCACCCGCCTTAATTATGTGGCTAATGAGTAATGCAGCCCATCGAATACAAATTGCCGCTCCCTGATACTCCGAACAACGACTATGGCACTAGTTTTGTGCCATTGGCCATGCCCTCCCCGACATCCTCAGCCATCAGCTTGGACTCAGAGGGCGGTCCTTCATCCCGAACACGCTCCCGTCGGCTCCCCCCTTTCCCTCAGGCAGCCTCTAATGAGGCATCTGCACATAGAACGAAAAGGAACACCCGCGCAAGGGACGCAGCCGCGCCGTACAGTAGAGCGAAACGATCATCTCCCAAGAAAGCTTCCGAAGAACGCGACGAGCCGCCCGCCCTCGACCCACAGCTCGTGCCTGTCAGAAGGTCGGCCGCTAATATTGCGGCCAGCGAAGCGCGCAGAAAAAAGCCCCTTCAATACTTTTGCGACGTTCCTGGATGCGACTCAGGTTTTACCGCAGGGCATAATCTTCGCCGTGAGTTACTCTATTCTTAACGGCTAGCCACCCAGAAATCTTATAGCAAGACCAGTCCATCAGCGGATCCACTATGACGACAAGCCTTACAAGTGCAGTGCATGCACGTACCGCAGCGTAGGGCCAGCCGATGTCAATCGGCATATCGAAACAGCGCGTCAGGATAATCGGCATATATCTGCAAGATTGGTATACCGCAAGCGCGGAAGCGCTGTCTACGAGTGAGCTTGGCCTATTCGCCTGCCTCGACCTCGGTCGTTTGTGGCTCGTGGACCTCTCGACCCCGACGACATCCATCCCCCTCATCCCTGTGCAAGATCTCTTCGATTCTCCTCATCACCTCTTTTTTGCTTTCCTGTTCCTGTACAGTTTGCACGCTATCATCTCGACGTACTGCTTTCCTTTTGCATGTTGTTTGCTTCCAGGTATCATTCTTTCGGACTATGTCTGGGCTTGTGGCAGCGGTTCAAGAAGCTCCTCCCAGTGATGCAACAACCCATGGTCGAGGGGTAGAGTTCCATTGCCCAGTCTTGAATCGTTCTTATTCCCTCTCGCAATTTTGTGTCTCTCGTCGGTTCCCGCATCGTTTTCGTCGCATACGCTATCTCGTTTTCCTGCATTGCTTCGCTTTTTCGCATATATCACTCGGCATGTATCATCAGCATTCTCATTGACTGGAACAAATGCGTCGCGCCCCAGTCCAGCCTGGGCAGGCGTATCTTTTTTGGATTGTTCATTATCGAGTTCAGTGCGTCAGAACCCTATCGGTCAGTCGTTTCCTTTGCTCTTTCTTTCATGTCTCTCGCCGTCATGTGTTTTCCTCTTTCCCGAATCCTCATCTCTAAATTATTACATACTAAGTTACGAGATCATAAAGTAGATTGGATCACCCCACACCATGTATACTTGCCAGGGACCATGTATTCTTATCCATAGTATCAGGTTCTTCTCTTCAGCCATCATGCGATGCCCAGTAGTGAATGCTCAAGGGGGTATGCAATGGTATGCTGAGTGTTGCTCCAATATTTGTTGGCCTACACCTTGCAAACAGGGTTCTATTCGCCACGCCAACATTAAGATAAGTTATGGAACAACGTCAACTTGATCAGCGATATAATTATACAATAGTTTAAATACAACAACCAGAAGCCAACCCGGAGCGATGGGGATAAATGAACGCGGAACGCCGAAAGCGAGCATGAATAGACGACAAAATATGGGAGATGTGAAAGGCAACGATGGCGGGGAGAAGAAGAGCGACGACGGGAGACAAGCAGGGATAGCTCAGATTCAACGAGGAAAAAGGAAAGCAGAAGACGATTTTAAACCAAGCAGCATTAAAACAATATTGCTGCGCTCCCTCCTTCAGGGATACATTCTCTTTGGTGGCTCTGGACGTCCCATGTCGTCCGCGTCCCGGTATCTTTTGTTTCCAGCACTTGCGGAAGCACCAGCGCTCGCACTCCGACTGTGGCGAGACCACGCATCGGGCACTCGTGGTTGTGGTTGCTGCATTTGCTGTCCGGACGCCTGCCCCTGCGATGGCGCCGTCACAGGCGTTTGCGTGAAGTACATTTCAATCGAAGGTTTCTTCAACTTCTTCCTGGCTCGCCTACTTGCCTCCGCAGCGCCCACTCCTTGATGTGCCCCCATATTCCCCATCATCGGACTTGTTGGGTTCGAGTGCACCAAGCTCTCGATCGTCATCGCGCCGCTACCACCGGGCGTGCCGGGCACCGTCAACGGCGTTGGTGGTTTCTTTTTGTACTGCATATGAGGTAAGTGTTCATGGACATGCGCTTTTTCATCGGACGAATGAGGGCGCGGAAGAAAGGGGGCTTACGGTTTCGAGTTCTGGTTTGCCACGCCACTTGGCGACAGCCTCACAGAAGCGTACAGCACCGCGCTCGACGGGTTCAGCGGGGTATTGCCAGGCCAGATCCTCCATGTGAGTCGAGCAATCAGGCGTTGAGGGAGGAATGTCGTAGAACTGCGTCCACAATTAGATAGGACCAACAGGAATTAAAAATCGTAAACGCACTCTCTTGAGTCTCTCCAACATCTCCAGCCCATATTCCTCCTCTGCCTGCCCTTTTGCTCCGTTGGAACCATCCCGAAGGCTCGGAAACAAGATCTTGACCGCATCTACGAGGTTAGGCAGTTCGTCAGGGTCCAAGCCAGTAAACTCTTCCTCGTCATCATCACCGTCGTCGTCCAAGTCCAGCTCCTCCCTCCGTTTCGCAGCATTCTCGCTAATCCCCAACCCAACAAGCAACAGACACTGTACGGCCTGCAACCCACTCCACCCTGCTGTGAGGTAACCCTCAAGTACGGCTCGGGTTAGGAGGCCTGCGAGGAGCATGTACCACTCAAGCGAAGGTCGCAGTGCATACTCGTACATCCTGTTCCTCTGCGCTCGAGCGTCCTTACTCGTAGAAGTCCCAGCGTTAATGGTATTGCGGGACAATGACGGCGAGCCGGGTAGGGACGCGTACCCGCTCGCATTCCCGCCCCAACCAGAGTCCCTCCCAGGGTGGCCAGGGGTACCAACGCGGGCCGATGGCATTCCAGACGTAGTGTTTCTTCCACTGCCGCTCGCTTCTCTTTCCTTCCCATTGTCTCTATCCACACCCCGCTCTCTACCATCCTCACTGGCGGCGCCGCTCACATCCTCTTCACCTCTCGCCTCCCTACCCAGCTCTGCTGCTACCAGAGCCGACAGCCTGACGAAACGCGCTATAAGCTTACTCAACTTCGTGTTCCCAGCACCAGTGGATTGGTCGCCTCCTTCCTGTACCTTCCTTCTCAGCGCGCTTCCCCGCACTCCAGGCCTTAGCAACCCTGAGCCGATCCCACTGCCGTCCTGCCATCCCGTAATCCCACCACCCCCGGGTCCGACGCCGCCTGGCATGGCCTTCCAGCTATTTGTGTTGGCTGACGAGGCCGCGGCATGAACGTTGCGATTAGACACACTCGTCGATCGACCACGTGAGTCCCTGCTCCCTGCTGGACGGGTTGGCGACTTCGCCTCGACACAGATTTCGCAACCCGTGTGAAGATGCCGTGGACAGCGGAAAGCTGGAGGGGAGTTTGCGGTGCTGGGATCTGCACCCGCAGAGTACAGTGTGCGAGTCCGAGAACTGGCGCGGGGACGGGGATTCGTTGGCGGTGGCGGAGGAGGTAAAGGGGCCTGGGGCATCATTTGGTATTGCATGGTGTTGTAAGGATATGACTGGGCATAATCGGGGTATGGGGGGCTCTGCATCGGTCGTGCACTGGGTGGTTGTTGCGAAAGGGGTACAAATGCTCCAGACACGGTTGCGAATATCGTCAACGCATCCGGAAGGTCTGATACAGACGGTGCAACTGATGGAGAGTGGTCTGAGGGTGTGGTGACTCTTGCGTTGGCTGATTGGGTGTGACGATAGGGAGGTGGTGGGGCTTGTCTGGCAAAGAGATCGTTGATGATCGTCCCGAGAGCCAGCCGTAATCTGACTCCGTTTGGCAAGCGGTGAGGATGGGCAAGGCTAGACGCATGCAGCTTTGGGGAAGTGGGCGGTGTAAGGATGTCCTCGTCGTTCGCCGCGTGCACGGGTGGCGGCTGTTCAAGCATCGAAATGACCACCTTTTCGAGGCCTTCTGCACGTAGGCGCAAACTGCGCGCGAGAGCGAGGTCTTGTCGCCTCAATCTCTCTTCTTCTTCGTCATTATGAGGATGTCCTGGTCCTCCAGCACGCGCTCGAAGAGCCTCGACCTCCTCTCCCTCACTGCCTTCCTCTTCGTCTTCCTCGTAGTTCTCCGGTCTTCTTCGATGAACGTAGTTTGGAGACGAAGGGCCGCCTGTCCGATCCGTCATGCCCAGCTCAGCTCTAGCCTGGGCAAATCGGGTTCTCCCTGATGTGGTCGTCCAAAGTCAGTGCACCCTGAATTATCCGGAGAAAGTAAGACACAGACCATGTACCCAGAGCATATGATCTAAAATGAGCGTTCGGGTACTCTTTTCTCGGGGCGGAATGGAATGGAGGTGATGGGCATGCTTGTGCGCCGGGGCACGGAAGGAGGTCTGAGGAATTGTAGCTCCCGGGCCACGACCAGGGGCTCCAAGACTGGCTGTAGACGTGCTGGGGACGTTCTGCTGCTGTTCTGGCAGGGGAAACGGGGCATTTCTGAAGTCGTGGGTGAATGGAATGCCCTGATGCTGTTGGATGAGCATGAAGGGCGGCTGGGCAGCCATATTGTCGAAAGCAAGTGAAGGCTGGAACGCCATCTGCGGGGAAGTGCTTGACCGGATTTGTAACACAACTGATTGCTAGTCCCGAGTTTGCCCTAAGTGTCCTGGGAACACTTTCCCTTTTACGGTCAGGGGCACTTTCACATCTTCTTCAAATACGTCTTAATGATGCGCAGGGTCGACGCGAGTCGATGTGTCTTACACCGCGACACGGATTGGCATTGGTCGGGTCATTTTCCAGCTGCAGTCGCGGCAACAGTCCGCCTAAGGAGTTAGCATACGAGAACCAAGAAAGGGGATAGAAGCACATACCTTCAACCCATATTCCCGACCCATCACGAGTTCACAGACAGAATCGTGTAAATTCGTATGCAACGCGTAGCTGAAGCTTGACAATTTTGAAGGTCATGATTTTGGTCGGATTCTTCCCCTCTTGTAAAGCTTCCTTCTGCAGGACGCCAGGCGGCCATCTGAGTCCAAAATGACTAGCGCGGAACGCTAGGTGTATAGAGTGAGACTTTGCGAATAGCGGATCGGAAAAACAAGGATTTCAACGTGGTCCGGGCGTCACCAGTAAACAGGCTGTTATTTGAATCGGTAGACGCCAGTAACGAGGCAGTATTCGGGACTAGGAGGATTTAAGATAAGCCCTTTGTCATCACAGAACAACTTGAAACGCAGATGTGGTCCGGGGCTCGCCTTGCATCAGTCTTGAATTTTATGCTTATCCCAGCAGAATCGTAGATGCTACCTCGCTCGTTCGAGAAAGCAAACGGTGACTCTACTCCCACCTAGATGGAGGCTTCACTCAGCGAGGGGATACAAGGACTCAGTAGCCATTTAGCCACTTACAGAATGGAAGAAGAGCTCTACATGGACTGAACAAAGATCCCAACAGTGTCCGACGGCAAGCACATTTTCCTTCTTTACCAGGCCGAATTATTTGCACAACGGCCACAAAGCCTAGGCCAAAGTTCAACGGCTTTCGAACAAGATCTGGTTCGCCCGAAATGCATGCTTGCATTGTTTTGAAGGAGCCTCGGACCTGTTGACACGAATATGTTTGTTGAACGCCCTATCGCTTGACAAAGTGGCACACGTACCGTCCTGTCCAACAGGTCCGTAGGACGCCCAAAGGCGTTCTCGTCTAGCTTCCCCATGGTTCTTTATCCATATGTACATGGATGGCCTCATCCTTCCCCATAACAGCGTCAGGTCAACATGTGGAACGTTTACAGCATGATATATCGGTTAACCAGGGGTATATGCGTCCTTATCTTAGGAAGTGTGAACAAAATGAGCAAGGGGACCAACCGAACATCGACCTACAGTGCTTGTGCTTCCTCTCATCGATACGAGAGCAAGCGGTAGAGAACATATTCGTTTCGCCTGGAAAAAGGCCAATCAGGCGGAGTAAGGAGAGTCCAGAGAGCAAAATTTCGCGCATATACTCACCAACACACCGACCAAATGACACCATCGCCCCAGGTCTCCGCAACCAGCGCCCAGCTCATCCGCCCCGGAGCCCGGACCCGAGCTGTCATGATATCATGGTCTTGACAGTCTTCTACAAGGGCGTACAAAAGCACGTCAAGGGTGCGGTGTTTCGGGATAGGTGCATGTCGACGAAGGGAAAACGAGGTATTCGTCGTGGAGGTAAGGAAGGAAGGATAGTCACCCGAATCATGATACAGCGATTTCATGAACGCGGTCGAGGCGTTGTTGGCCCTAGCGGCAAGGCACGCCGCCCGGCTCAGAAATATCCCTGCGGCTTTGCATCCAATTTGTTGCGGATTTGAAGGTTCAAGGTATAGTATGGGGAAATGTAATAAAGCAAGAGAGGATCGTAAATTAGCATTCTGCCTCAACCAGTGGAGCCGGAGCTGGTGATACTACCCCTGCGCCCGTTCCTGGTCGGAGAACGCATCCTGAAACCAGACAATAGATGTTCGGTTGGTAACAGCAGTACTCTTGTAAAACTCCTTCCACCCGTGCACTGGAAGTGCAGCCATTCTAGCTGAAATAAGGCCTTTAGAGCTCCAAGGCCCGAGAATCCAGAGTTGTGGGGAATTTATACACCCACAGAAGTGTTAGAGGAACGTGTGCAGTACATGGATAATCGAAACAATCTGAAGAACAAAACAGAGAGATACAAATCGAGGTCATAAGGCAAGGAAAAAAAGAGAATGAGACAGTAAGAACGAAAAAGAATAGTACATTCGCACCGAAGAATCGCAGATATATCGATAATTATAAAACCTTCACCGCTCGCGACCGGGCGTACTCCCTCTTCTAGGTGTCCCAGGCGTCTTGCGAGGCGTAGAGGGTACCCCAGTTAGTTTCTTCTCTCCGACGGGCACGTACCCGCTTTCCTTCTCCGCCCGCTGCACCTCCCTTGCCGCCCGCCTCGCAGCGTCGCCCACCTGCGCTGGTGGCCGGCTCTGATCCACCCTGGACAGTGCACGCATGATGTCCAGCGGATCAGGCGTCGCAGAGCTTGACGGGCCAGCAACGTAAGTAGAGATCAGCTGGGCCGACCCCCCAGTGCCGCCACAGTCACCTGAAGCGAGGATAGGCCGCGTCCGCGACGCAAGATTCGCCGACAGCACATCGAACCGCTCATTGAGCGCCTTCTCCGCGATGTTGGTCGTTGCTTTTGCCGCGTTCACGAACGTGTATATCTGGTCGACCTTGAACTCGAGTCCAGGCAGCCGGCTCTTGATCTCTGCCTCGAGCTCCTCGCGGTTGAGTCCCGACCGCGTCATCCCTCGACGTCCTCCGCCCGCTATTCGATCGTCACCCTGCGAGTGATAGCCCAGCACGGAGCGAGCAAGAGCCAGCGCAGGGTGGAATTGTGGTGGCAGCTCGTGTTCGTGCGGGGTAAGGTGGCCCTCGACGTCTGGCGGTACCTCACCCGTTGCTCGTCGTTTGCCCTTGGCTTTGGCGGAAAGTCCTTGCTGGTCAGGTTGGAGCGATGCATTTCGTCTCTCGAGCGACGTTTGAAGCTTCTTGGAATACGCATCGTAGCCGTACGAAACCCGTTTCCAGGCTTCTTCTTCTGCTTCAGCCCTGCTCATCGTCAGCCCAGACCATGAAGTGGTGGCACAGCGCGAACTTACTCTTGAATATGGTTCGCGTAAGTGACCTCCCACTTCCTATTCCGTACGTTCTGCTCGTTCTCGCGAAGGTCCTCTTGCGGTGGATGGCTGTTATCGGACGAGTATGAGCTTAGATCAACCCGTTTCTCAGCGAGCATTCGGACGACGTCATCCTGGGCGCTCTTCAAAATCTGCACTCCTTCGGCAGACAGCGGTGGTAGTGAAGGCGAAGAGGCAGGCGTGGCGGCAGCGCGGACGGAGCACCATATGAGAAGTTGTCGTATTCGTTCTGGCTCCGGAAGGTCGCAGTCAATGTGCTTGTAAAAGCTGCTCTCCGATACCGAAGTGTGGGGATGCGCTACGAACTATCATCAATAATCAAGATGACGGGAAGGGGACCAAAGACGCACTGATGATACCCGTCGCCTCAAATGACGAGCTAATTCTCTTCCCCCGCCCACTGATTGAACTCTTCCGCCGATGGCCTTGCCCTGATGTCCCGTTTGCTTCCACCGGGCGTCCACGGCTCTGGGCTATCGCATCCATCGCAGGTTGCCTCAGTTGTTTATTGCGTTCCGCCCGTGGGGTATCGTTGTCTGGCAGAGGGGTTGAAATATCAACTATCTTCGTCTTGCCCTTGCTGCGGGCTGTCCCACTGCCCTCCGAACGCTGCGACTGGAACTGAAGAGAGGTCTCTGCCACAAGAGAGGCATCGATCGTCGTGTGCGCACGCGAATTCCGACGAAGGTGGTCGGCCTCGTCCTCCATCGCCCTCACATCTCGCTCTACTGCCGCGTCGTCATAATACGCGGATGGTGCCACACGGTCGCGGTTGGCTGTCTTCGCTTGTGATGTGGGCCTGCCGCGGTTGGAGGGCTGTGAGTCGGCTTTGAATTTCTTCGTCGGTGGTTTGGACGGGCCAGCTGCGCTCGTTAGAGACGGCTGAGAGGAGAAGCGAGGTGGTGCCAGATCGGCCTGATTCGTGTGCACCGGCTGAGAGTGTGATGGTTGGGCTTCGGAGGCTCGTACAACCAAAAGGCTGCTTGGACCATCATCATTGTTGACTGTTCAACGCGTAGGAAGCCAAATAAGCACCTTCAACAGCGAAAATGAGAATAAAACACGTACGTTTGCGCTTTGTCGACGCGCCGACCTTCGACTGCAAAAATCGCGCAACTGCCATCAACTCGGGGATTCGAGTTCGGAAAATGACAGACGCACCTCTTTCTTCGCCCTCTTCGCCGCGGCTGCATTCAAGAGTGGATTGAAATCCTCAGGTTTCCGTTTTCCAGATTGAGACTGGGAGGGTAACATCTGGTGGGTAAGATTGACCAACGTGGAGGATGAATGTCTGGTCATAAAGATGCGTTATATGTATATGATGGACCGTGCACGGGATGCCGAGGAGGAATGGCCAAGGGGATCGCGATAAGCGAGCTCGTCGTCGTCGTCGATGAGTGCGGAGGTCAAGGGAAGGGTGGCGGGGTTTGAAATTTGGCTCCCACGTTCAGTCAACAAAGCGCGTGTGAATGCAACAATAAGTAATTACATAATAATCCACTCTAACATAATAAATTTTCTTTTTTTTTATTGTACCACCGGCTGGGCATTTGGTCAAAATTAACGGGAGAGTCCTTCTCCTGCCTGTTTGTCGACTCTACAGATCTCTCAATTATGAGAACCTCAATTCTTCCCCATCTGTACTTTGTACTCTCTCTAAGACGCCTTTCACGATGAGAGCACGGCAGAATCCTCGAGTCCCGCAGTCTTCCTCTCGGACAATTGGAGCAACTGGACTGTTATGAAATTGCGACTTCAGTTGCTGGCCACGAGAATCCGACAATCTAAGCCAAAACGCGAAACGAGTATGCTGAGAAAGTTACCCTGCATCGAGTTTCTATTCTCGCTTGCTCATCTCTGCCCCAAACCCTACCGGGTTTCTCTTGTCTGCCGGTTACTTACTCTATCTTGGGGCGTCATGAAACTCGAAACATCTATCTTTGAACTGTGCAGGCTGAAGTCTGGATAGCTGGTCTTCTTTGTTCGTCTATAACTTCTGGTCCATCTTCCTGTCTCCTAGAACCTGGATCATTGATATTCAGATCACATCGAATTCGAAAGACTACCTTCCGTCGGCGCTAATCTTCACAACTTGCATTCTCTCCTATGATCACTATCGCCCTGATATCGAAACGTGCTTGATGAAGGGCCTTGATTCTTCCGAGGCCTCATTAACGAGGTAATGCGTTTGGTACACCTGACACGCATCAGTCAAGATGAAACACGAACTCATGAGAGGTATCATGATGGCTTGCTAAAGCCTGTTGCAGGCCATAGGGTCGCACCATCGACGTTGTCTTATAACTGCTGGATCACTAAAGCCTCCTTGTCGATCCCTACCTTGACAGGTTCTGCCTATGATCGTCCCTCTACCCTCTTTGCCGTCCATCTCAACTGATATCCCATCGGACATACGCGAGCGTACTAGTGCAGGCAACAAGCTCGAAACACCCAGGTACACGGCTCTTCCCATAGTCTTTGAATTACACTGATCGGATCGACTTTTCTTCGCCTACATGAAGGCCGAGCTGGAATTCATCTCGCCGCTTCCCATGTCTGTGAATGACCTTCCTCTCGAACTCGTAAACATCATCGTCGACCATTTCAGCGACGACGTGAAAGCCCTCAAAACACTAGCACTTATCTCTCGACCGTTCTTATCCACCTGTCGCACTCATCTATTCACCTCTCTCCGACTCAACACGCTCAATCCATCCTTTTCCTACAAATGCGTTTCATGGACCAACATTCTCCAACGGTCTTCCGAGATTCTTCCGTACATCCGCGTCTTGGAACTTGGGCCGCCTGTCTTCCGACTGCGAGCCAGAGACCCCAAGCTATCCTCCGAGCATTGGAACGGCGTTCATAACTCGGGGCTGCCGTCAATCCATGACGACCGCGTTCAGGCGATCATGAAAGGTGCCGTTAATGCCCAGAACGTGACTCTTCGATTCGAATTCCAAACATGGCACCGATTCTCTACCGCCTTCCAGCAATGCGTCGTCGACCTCGTTCGACGGGCCTCTATATCAACACTGAGCCTAGAGGATGCGGTCGCTCTACCTCTGCATGAGCTGCGGGCGTGTCGGCGTTTGCGCGATTTATCCCTCATTTCCATTAGCAACCCTCAGGAATTTCACTCTGATAACAACATGGAAGCCGAGTGCAATACGCGAGGGCGCCTAGAGTCTCTCACCCTGTACGTCTCCGACGAATGCGTCGAACCCTTGTTCAGGTCGCCCGCAAGCCCCTTGGATGTTTCAAACCTCCAACGGTTAGCTGTGAACGCCACCGGGTCTGATGGTCGAAAGGCTTTGGAAATAATCCCTTCCATTGCTCAGTCCCTCACCGTCCTAGAACTGCGAGTCGACGATGGAAAAGGTACAGTGTTCCGAGGATTTATTTTGGACCTTCTTACCGGCGCTAAAGAACCCCTGGTTACAACAGGATACGACCTCTGCTCGCTCGACAATTTCCCCGTCCTATCTTCTCTACTCATCAGTGCCTCCTACGACCGACATGCTCGCTCGCTAATAACGCTGGCTTCATTCTTTTCCAAGACCCAAAATCAAAGCAAGCTCGAGCAACTTCAGATTCTGCTCCGTCACGACGTTCCCCAACTCGAACACGAGAAGGGATCGCATGATTTGATGCGCCTATGCGCCCACAATGATTGGCGGACCCTTGACCAAAGTTTAGTAGGAAGGAACATGTTTCCTATGTTGCGGACGCTGAAGCTCGTATTCCGGCCCAAGGACGTGACGACATTCATCAATGCGCATCTGATCTCGACACTGCACCTCTCTTTGATCAAGGTGATGCCCAGGCTGTACGCTTTGACAACTCCGACTATTGAGGTATTTGATGGCAAGTGTGGCGTACCTTTCTGACAGAAGCGGCAACTCGAAATCTGACTCATTTTATCCTTCAGACCGCTTTGAGCAATACACAACTCAAGGATACACTATTCCATAGAAGTGTCACAATTTTATGTTCATGACAGCATTTCATATGTATAGGCTGTTCGCTTCTACTTTGGGTATTTTAGGCGACGCCTTTTATGCCGTCCTTAATTGCCAACCAAGACGGCCTCGAAGAAAGCTCGATAAACCATCTGAAGGGATAAAGTTTCAAAATGAAATTGAAATTGCAAATAAGGTGAGATCGACGGTCCTCTACCAAGCAAAAGCAAGAACACAAACCTGTGGACATTGGGCTTCCTCTCGAGCGCATTGGTACCAGCAACAGGGAGCATGCATCCTTGAGGGAGCTGGTACCTTGAGGGAGCTGGTACCTTGAGGGAGCTGGTACAGGTCGGCCAAGGTCAGTTCCTATCGTTCCAATAAGCATCTTGTCGAGTGAAAGGTTCGACCGATGAACCTTGACGCAGTAATCAACTGCCACCCGAGACTGGTAACTCTGGAGGTCCACATAGCTCCTAGAGTAAATATCGACCGTAAGCAAATGTCCTTCACGACGCAGAGAATCGCTACGGTCGTACTACTTAGGTGGTGGATTTAAATTTTGCCCGGAATCGGTAGACTGCAAGACTGCAATTAGGCGGAGGGGCATGCTTTCTAGTGAGTTGGGAAGTTTATTCGTCGTCCTGGAAGTGAGAATTTCCTCCAAGCAACCTCCAAGTTATGATTTAGGCTGATGTGAGCCGTTAGGATTCTAACTTCTAGGTTTGACCAATGACCTTGCCGGGGTTCGGCCTCAAAAGTGTGACGCCGAGAATACTAATACAACCGAAGTCACAGTAGTATCGAGACGGCACACGAGAGGTTGTCGCAAGAGAGGTTGTCGCAAGAGTAAAATCAGAACGGCGTAAAGGTGTCTGGATTACTGAGGATCGACTAATGTACAGGCCGTATTTATAGTACTACATGAGGGACCGAGTCATAAGCTAAAATGTTCGTTGATAAGAGGTACACAGGAATGCAAAGTAGATTAACTACGGAATTACTAAGGAGGCTACGGAAGGCGATGAACAAGTATTAAAACGAGTCATAGGTAAGGAATGGAACGGAGCGGGGGTGAACAACGGAACGGAGTGGGGATTGGTCATCGGGGTGACGAACGAGTGACGCGGCTCCTACATACGCCCTCCTGGATTTGTGGACGAAATCCAAACTAGGGTTTATGCGAGAATCATGGGAGCATCGGAATCGGGATCCTCGAAGCGACGTGGTTGAGAATCGGGGAATGGATAGGGAGTTGGAGAACGGCGCGGAGATTTCTTCAGGGTTGGTTTGAATTTACGAGGTATGGGTTTCTTGAAAGGATGGTATCGGGGTGCGGGTGGAAAAGTGGATTTGGTGACGATGGTGTGATGTTTGAGACTAGAAGCAGTTGCAGAGGAAGTCGAAGAGAAGCGACGCCATCCGATAAGTGAATGATCTATGTTGAAGTCCGCGAGCATGATAGGATCGCCTAGGACGAGGGCTACTCCGGTTTGAGGGTTATAAGTCGAGAACCGTTCAGGAGTGTCAACTGCGAACCTATTAAAATCGTTGGCGAAATCGAGGTACCCGTGAGGCATGATGTGTGGGTTTAAGCGCCCGGCCCTAATCCGTTCGTCCGCGGTGATGAACGTCGCGACTTGACCCCCATGGAACAAGTGATAACGGTGGGTTTGGCTATTAAGCACACGAATGACAGTGAGCGACGTTCTCCGGATCAACGGATGGGGAAATGTAGGGTACTTCGGATTTTCAGGAACTTGGGCAAACGCAACGGAAACAGGCGTTTGGTTGGTGTTGGCATCAGAGCTGGGAGCACTGTGTTTCGGGGTCGTTGAGGAGGTGGAGTAGGGAGGAGGCGAAGCAGGATTGGTGGTGGTAGAGGTAGTTTCCAGAAGGGTTGTGGTAGAAATAGGAGGAGCGGGTGTGTCCGTTTGTTCGTCACTACTTAGAGTAGCAGTGGAGGAGTTGGGAGTAGGAAGAGGGATCGAAGTAGACATAATGAAGAAAATCAAAAAGTAAATGAGGGAGGAAACGATGCGAAACCGATGAAATGATCGAACAGAAAGAGACATTATATACTACGAGAATAATTCAAAATAAATTCATGGAGGCGATGTCGATTTGGGGGTCATGAGACGGCGCAGTCCTAGAGCCAGGGGGAAGTGAATGAATGGATTCGATGCCCAGGAGATCCAGATATTCCTTCAAGGCGTCGAGATGTTCGATCTGGTAGTAGGGAAGCCACGTAACATCCCCGGCTTTCCATAGGACTTCAAATATCGCACTGGTTTTCGATCCTGAATGACTCAGGATCTTACCTACTGCCCATTCTCCCGTGGCGTCGCTCCCTGTATTAAATTGTTCAAATAATCGGCCAGGGAACAGCCTATCGTCGTTGGGGATATGGACTCGCAATAAGGACGAGTGGAATACATTGTGAACGCCCCGCTGTTTTAGGTTTTGAGGCAGTTCGATTTGGAATGAATGATTTCTGTAGTCCTTGACTATTTTGTGCGGTCCAATAAATTTAGGAACGAGTTTCCGAGCTAGACCTTTAGGAAACGAGATATTCTTGGTGGAGATGTATACAAGATCTCCCTCCTTAAATGGAGATGGCAGGCATCGTTTATTAGCGTCTTTAGTCTGCTTAACTCGGGCAGCGAGCAGACTATCATGTGCTGCAATGAGAGCGAACTTTCTTTGCTGAGCAAAGACCCTGACGGACGGATATTCATCCGCAGGTGCTGAATTCCATATCATTGACCTTGGCATTCGTCCTGTGTTCAAGAAGAATGGAGCGAAGCCTGTGCTCTGTGAGTGTGCCGAGTTTATGGCAAATTCGATGCCTGGCAACTTAGAAACCCAATCGCTTTGCTTCGGACCGATACACTGGCGTAGCATTTGAGTTATAGTCCGATTTGCTCGTTCAGTCGATCCATCCGTCTCCGGGTGGTAAGCACTTGACATTTTGAGCTTTGTTCCAACCAATTTATGCAGGTGAGTCCAAAATGTACTTGTAAAGAGGACGTCTCGGTCGCTAATAATGTTCTTTGGGAGTCCGTGAAGTTTATAGACCTCATTGAACATTAATTCAGCAATTTGATGAGAATTATAGTTTATCCTACTCGGTATCAGGTGTACCATTCCAGTTAACAAGCAGATGACCACCGTGCAGCCATGTCCGCTACATTTCTATATCAAACACTGTATTTTTACAGGGTATCCTCATAGGTCAGGACTGTAGTTATACAGTCCACCTGCTGAGGGACNAGCACTGTTTCCTGTCGTTTGGGGCACTCCCGCCCCCGATTTCGACGGGGAAAAGGTGCCAACAATGAGGAAACATATTTCCTCATTGTTGTGCACCATTTCCCCCATCGTCGGGGGCGGGAATGGATGGATTGGGCCAGGTGCGTTTGGATGATGCGGCCTATTTTTGGGGCCTGTAGCTATTTTTAGATTATCATGTAACAGAAACGACGTGCTATGACACGTCGTTTCTGCTCGGTGGGCCGTCCTCTGCTCGTCGTTGCAGGTCGTTCGGCCCTCTGCTCCTCGTTTTGGGCCGTTGATGTGGTAGCTGCGGGAGTGTGCCTACAAAGT
>MPNV01001663.1:0-16247 GCA_013376435.1 Cyclocybe cylindracea | reverse complement strand
CACGGATTGTTCGGAAGGCGGCCCCCTGAGCAACCCTCCCATGACCCCCGTGGAGGTGGCTGTGGCATGTCCTTCAGGGTCCGATTAAAGCACGTCATCGCCCCGATTCAGCGATGGAGAGCCGCCTCGGACGAGTCCTGCGACGTCCTCGACGCATGTGCGACTGCATAGATCCTTTTTTTTCTTGGTAGACACTCTGTAATTAAATTAATTAATACAATCTACTTTTTGCGTCTCTTTCCCGCTGGGAGCGCTCGTAATAAAGTGCCAGATCTTTCCCTTTTCTGCCGCTCTTCTTCCTCTAGCTTCTCTTCGACAATCGCGATATCATCACTGTTCGGTATGTCGTTCTCATCCCTAAATAGTTGCGTTGCTTCGATGGGAATCCTCATCAGCTGCTCCTCCCTTTTCGTGATGAACATGTCGACCAAGAGCTGACCCGGAATCTCTGGTGGGGTAATCAACTTCTTGGATTGCGCGGGATCCTCCCGTGAGTGGCAGATAAGAAGATGATTGATGGCATTATACTTCCAGATCGTGCGCGGCTCTCCAGAGAGGGATAATGGACACAATGGACAGTGAATAGGGACGTTGGTGCAAGGGGCTGAGTCCGAACATTTTGCTGCGCTCTTGTACTGCATACTTTCATAGTGATAGTCGCAGTTAGATAAAATGACACAAACCCCATCCTTGCGTTTGGTAAGAGATGTCAGGCATCCTTCCACGCCGCAAAAACCACATGGTTCTATCCCGATCTAAGTTAAACCCAAGATTTAGATTTACGTGGGACATGTAGATTTGTAAAGTGTCGCACCTTGTCCATGACATCAATCTCTGCTGTCCCGCGGAAGGCGTTGAGAATGTGCAGTCCCACATGGTCGCGCATCTTCTGGAGAGGTTTAATGGCAGCACAAACAACGCACTGTAGGGGCGTGTTCGCAGGGAGCTTGTCTTTGGGGACAAGATAACTGGGCACATCATGGACAGTGAAAGATAGATCCCCTGTGGCCATCATATATACTTATTAGTTATAAATCCTTCCATCTACGAGTTGACACTCACCGTTCTTTGATCGATAAGGAATTGCAGGCCTATTTTTTTTTTTCTGGTAATGACTGGATGTTGGTTATAATCTCAAACCCTGAACCGGCAGGGTTAAGCGCCTCCCACAGGTTGTTAAGCGCCTGTGAAATCTCCTGAGCGCTAAGTCCCCAGGTGATTTGTCGGCCTGAGTTTTCTCTCACATATTGATGAAGGGAGTGAATGAAGGTAGACGGAATCTCGAGCACATAAAGAGACTTTGACATACGTGAATCCTTCTCAGTTGTGTCAAGAGAAAGATAGCGGCCAGACCATTCCCACACATCGAGGCCAATATGGACAAGCTCGATCACCTGTCCCACAATCGTGATTCCACGTTTTGCATCGCCGAGTTCTTCTAGAGTTGCGATCAACCTGGTTTGGGCTTCCTTATCATTGAATCGAAATCCGGCAACTTCAAGAACTGCGAGACAAATTTGTCTGTGAGAGCGCACAAGAAATCCCCCGAGATCTGTGCTTTTCATGGTGGGATTGGAGCTGGGAATCATTGGTGCTGCAAGGTTCTGAAACTTGGACTTTTGACGAAGGTCTTCGACAGCCATTCCTTGTGCCCGAAGAGGGCGCATTGTGACCTTCTTCGAACGATCAGATGAAAGACTCGCCACGAGCGAACCTTTGGGGAAATTCTGACCATTTATCTCCAGGGTCGTCGAAAACTCTGGTGATGGATCATGGGGATCTTCATTAAATCCATCAACAGTGTCTGGAAGGAGACTCTCGAGATCTTCCTCACCTAGATCATCAAGTTCATTGTCAGCAAAGACATCCGTAGCTGAGGTTGGTGGTCTTTGTGGAGGGGTTGATGAGGAGGAATGAGGAGAGCTATCTGTTGAAGCAGAAGCTGGATTAGTTAGAAAGGCAGACATTGAGGGGAAATTTTGAAGAAGATCTGCACGAAGAGTTTGGTTCTCATCCTCAGAGCGTGAGTCACTGGATACGGCCTTGATACCAATGTATTTCCCCTCAGGACGTAGAATATCATGATCTTTCTTTGAAAAGATCTTGGTGAAGTCAGCAGACTTGTTGAATAAATCCTTGAAGTATTCTTTCAACAGATCACTTGCTTCGAGCCGACCTGCATTCCAGACGACCTCGAGATCGACGCTCCCAACAGTGACTAATCCATCCCATGACATGGGATTCAAATGATCGGTTCCCAGACTGTCTTTGAGATTCAGACGTCGATGACCTTTATTTAGGTCAGGATTTCGCATGAATGCACCGTTGATCAGAGTGGCTACACTCAGCTTCCCACTGAGCTCCTCGATGTCAAAATTCCGGGCATGGTTTTGGGTACGACAGTCTGAGAATAGCATCTCAAGTCTATCAGTCCCTTCAAGGAGGATATAGAACTCAAGGTCAGGGCTGATCAGCTGTAAGCGCGCAGCAGTGAAAAATAGATTCTTGATGGTTGCCTGTGTATCTGCGTAAAGTGCACCTGTAAGACAAGATGCTCCATGCTGGACCTGAAGTGCAGCAGCTAGATGAGAAAATTTGCTAAGAGATTTGAGCTGATCTGTGAGTGTCATCTCAACGTTGATAAATGGGAGTGTGAAGCATCCGAGAAACTTGGCAAAGAAGTCGATGTCCCGGCGCTTCTTCACCCCTGATGGATTTGAAGGCATCACAAGATCCCCAAGCTTCTGGAGGTGTTGGATAAGGGAGACTGCTTTTGGGACGTTCTGTTTATCAGCTGGATTGAGAAGAGTGATTGCCTTCTCGAGCATCATATCTGGAATCTGAGACAGATGGTGAATGACATCTGCTGGGGTAATGTTTGTATCACCAATCATGACACCAGTCTTGCTTCTCAGAAGTGTTGCGAACCGTTTGAAGATGTGCTTTGGGTCACAAGTCCAGGTCATGCCATCATCCGATGTGAAGAGGTTTAGGCCCAGAAGCTTTGAGAGTACCTCCCCCAATGCTGAATCTGCACAAAGCGCTGTCTGTGAGCAAATCTCGTGCTTGGCTCGGCGATATGTTGAGTCGCCATCACTCGCTAGAGACCAGATTGAGCCTGTAAGTATTTCCCCAAAAGGATGTGTGGCGTAGTCCCAGAGAAATCCTTCGACCCACGCCTTGAGCTTCTGCCACTTCTCTGTCTTATCTGAGGCAGAAACGACCAACGGGATAGGCTGATACCGGTCAGGTCGAGAATACGGGGCTAGTGCGACAACCGTGGCATCACTACCAAAGCACACCTTCTTGTCCTCGCTCAGTGGATTGAAAAGTGCAGTCCGCACATCTTCAATGACTTGATAGTCTTTCACCTCCGTCTGCACATTCCCTGCATGCTCTCGACAGAGACCAACTATTTGATTTCGCCGTGCACAATAACGGCATTTGGTCTCGAGAGCCACGCCATCAAACATAAGCACGTTCCCTGGGATTTTTCCGTGAATAGGCGCCGGAGGTGGGTTCACCTCCGGATCAAGGAATGTAGTCATGTTTGCATCATTTTCTGGCTTCGAAGGTGTGGATACAGCTGAAAGAAGACGAGGGATTTTCTTGTGACGGCGGAGCGTAGATTCAGCGGCTAGTCCATGGGACTTCGAGAGTGCATACAAGAGTCGAGGCCCTCCAATCGCCTTGACAAGAAACGCAATATCCAGGTCGCACTTGGTAAATCCACTGCGTGGACGGTATAATCCTGCTAAAGACTTCTGAATCTTCTCCACGATTGCCTCGGGACTCGCACCGCGTCTCAGGGCAGCAGACACAAGCCGGCGGAGACCAGCGATCTCATTATTGGCAATGAGCATCATGATGCGTTCGTAATCGCCAACTTTGCGCTCATACGTCTTGAATTGTCGCTCGGCGTTGCTTAACTAAATTAAATCATGAGAATAAAATTTGCATTTAAGACCATGGCAGTACTTACCTTCACATAGAGTGTGTCTAATTCTCGTCTCATCTTGCTTGTCAAGAGAGCGAGTTGATTCCAATTAAGGTACTCGTAGGGTGTGTGTTCCTTCACAGACTCTGCACGCTTCATAAATTCCTTAAAGCGGGGTAGATTTGCAATTCCCTGGCATGCAAGGCACGGGGAATTCTCCAGATAGAGGACTTCATCATTACATTTCTCCGATCAAAGGGAAATTCTATTCTTGTCCTCGTCAAAAGCGACAGGTGTCCATGGGGGCGAGTCAAACTCGTGTGAATCGTGTCTATGGTATGGATATGTTGACCAAATAGATCCAGGGTTCCAAGCAACTGCTAAACCAGGGCAGGGGTATTGTTGAGCAGGCGTAGGCGCTGAGGATGGCACGCCGAGATGGGAGAACGATGATGTGACGTCCGAAATGGGGCTTGCTGCCGCTTCTTGATCACTCGGTGATGAGGATTCGGTAGAAAGAAGGGAGATTCGAGGTGGAATCGCCTGTATGGGGTCATCGTACATCCACAGAAGACCTTTTTCTTTCGCAATCTTCCTGCATTGGCCTCCTCTCCGATGGACATTCAAAGTATTAGGGTTGGCTGTTTTCGTGAGTTTAATCACATCACAGCATCGATTACACACTATGGAGTGGATCCGAGTATTGGCATCAATGAATGTGGTGACATCTGTGTGATCAAGCTTAAAGGTTACTGGGGCTGTTTCAGGATTGAGCGGAGGAGGCATGGCAAGACAAGTAATTTGACAATGATATTCTACCTGCTTATAACCTCCTGTACTCAAAGGACCCGTCTCTCCCTCCCTCCCTTTTGCCCTCGCTTTCTATCTATTATCGATATAAATCACATCCATCGCACATCCCCGTAAGAAGGTGCTTGAGACGAGCGGCTGTCAAGATCATCGCTGAATCGGGGCGATGACGTGCTTTAATCGGACCCTGAAGGGACATGCCACAGCCACCTCCCATGGGGGTCATGGGAGGGGTCGCTTTCACGGATTGTTCGGAAGGCGGCCCCCTGACAGGCCTTGCTTGATCTTCTCTGAGACTCATGAGATAGTAGATGAAATTTTCTAATGGGGACCAGGTTCGTCCCATGTCCTGATGCATTATTTGTTGCATGGGACTAATGCCGCGGGTCAAGAAATCATCAAAGTATCTGGGACTCAAGAAGTTGTCAAAAAATGTGTCGTCGCAAATGGTCAATGAGGTGATGGCGCTCGAGAATGGGCCATTAGAGGTCAAGGTGTTAGCATAAATGTCTAGTTGCATCTCAAGCCAGGTTTGGAGTTTCTTTACCTGGTGCTGGTGGCTTTTCTGTCTTCCATCGAATCGAGCCTGCGACCACAAAGTAAGATCAGGTGTGGAGCTGATGCATGGTTGAAATAACTGACCTCTCTCCCTGACTCAAAAGGAGTGAACTGGATGAGGTTGACCAGTGGCCAAATAAAGGACCCTTCGACTCCGTGAGCAGTCAACACTTCCAAAGCTGGTAGCAGGTTACAGTCCATGATCGCTTTGTCGAGTTTGGAACTTGGAGGTGATACAATGCAACCCCATTTAATTAAATGCAGGAATATTTCTGGCTCCAGCCTGTTCACAACTGTTGAGTTGGCCTAGCAAGCAAGTGTAAGGGAAGTATGAAGGTACCAATTTAATCGAGAGAGAACATCTTCTACATGATCTTCTGAAAGCACATCCAAACAGCTCAATGTTACATCCAAGGCTGGTGGAGTCTGATTTACGCAGAATCCTTCTGACCGTGAGGAATCCAGGAGGAATTCTGAAAATGATGTGTGCATGAATTGGATTGTGGGTGTCGGACCCGTTTCTCCTTCGTGATGCTGCAAATTTATGAGAGAGCGAAGGTCTACAAACCAGGTGGTAATTGCCCCTGGTGGAAGTCCCATAAGTGTTTCGAGGAAAGGGGTTGATTGCAACAAAGCCGCCGAGCCGTAAGTTTTGTAAGTCACCGACTCCATTGATTGAGCGAAAATCACAATTCCAAGTATTCGCAAAATGGGGCTGATGCTCACCCGGACTGAGGAAAGGATATACTTGTAGACCTCATCCAGCTGCTGGTACGGGCTTTCTGTTCCAGTCAGTTTGAGACCGAGGATGACTTTGAGCCGTTCCTGTGGCAGATCGTATGTCGTTTCAATAAAATCCATAACTACACGGGCATAGAGAAAATTGCTGATAGATGCCTTATCCACAAGAGTTTTGACTATATTTTCTGTTGGCCAGGTTTCGTTTATTGAGTCTTTTAACGGATGTGTCCGTTTGATGTCGTCAAATTTGTGGAGGATGAATGTGCGAAGGTCGTCATATGCATTGTACTCGCGTACTAAATCGATACGCTGGACTAAGCAATTCGTGGTGATCTTGCCAAAAGCACATTCAATATGATGTTCGGGGCGGCTGACAATGAGGAACTTGACGTGGTGATTGATACTGTGGAGAGAGCTGCCGACCGTCTCGATGATGCTGCATTGCACAGCAGGGTCCTTGCACTCGTCGAGACCATCAATAATAAACAATCGACACTGCCCTGCTGGCGGTAATTGGGACATGGGACCGACAATGAGGGATTGGAACTGAACGTCGATGGATTTCTGAAAAATAGATGGTTGCCGCTCTACGACATCCAGAACATGGGGCTGGATCTCGGGAATGCTGAATGAAAGCTGATAGGCAAGAGTTGCAATGAAGAATGACACATGATTGCGGCGAGGTGATGGTCTGAAGAAGAAAAACGAGGCACCAAGGGAGTTGAGTTTATCAAGTAGTTGAGCGAGCCACCGTGCAATGGCCGACTTTCCTGCCCCTGCAGTTCCAAACATCCACAAAATGCGTGCTGAATCTTCTTGGCTGGCCCAATCCTGCAGTCTAGCAAGAATTGCGGTTCGAGTTCCAGGGTGGCATCGAGGAGGGTCAACCCGTTCATCAGAGTTATACGAAGCATTAGATGCTATGTGATCCTTGAAGTGGGCATGTAGCGATGCCACTTTATGTAGTTATTGCATGATGGGACTGTCAAATGGATAGAGGACCTACCGAGCTGGTGTCGTGGCCGTGGGTTCTCATTGACGCGGACATGCCAGTTAACTTGCTGAACTTGGGTTACATTGCACGCTGTCAATGTTGTATTGTTGGAATTGGTGAACATCGAGAGGGATGCATGTCGGGCACTCTCATCCATGGTGCTGAATTGTTGTTCACTTGAGGATGTTGGGCTAGGGACAAGTAACACGAAGTCAGGCTGTAATCAAGCACCGAACGACGAGCCGTATATTTCAAACTCCGATGCACACAGGTTCGGCGAGTGCATGTACAGGCTTCGTATATCGGTTAGCATCCACAATCCAGGTTTTTTTCTGAGGCTCGTCCTTCTCGAGAACGCATTCGTTCTGCTGAATTTCAAAATTTCACTGGTCCATGGAAAGATGGCAATTACGTTCCTTTGGACTCATAAGGGCCCTCGACGTGTTCATAATTGTGACTGGGACGTAGGTCCCCTGCAGCGAAGGCCCTCCTTTGTCGTGTCAGCCGTACCGACCAACACCCAACACCCAAAAATATACCCCACACATCGGTCCTGATTCTCACGTCCTATGGCCAACACAGTCCTCCCAACCTCGTGTCGTCGTACCGTAATTGTAGCTCGGACACGAGAAGACACGAGCAGGAATAGGGGCCATAATCTTGATCGAAATGGCCCTGGTGTTCTGCCGGAGGGTTGGAATGAGCGAGAACAAGCACAGAATTCAAGAGGTGCGATGGGCGAGAGTAGATGGAACCTGTCCGACTTGCGGGTTCCGCTCGTTCGATGACTCCGATGGCCGTCCTTCCCGCGCCCTTCTGCTACGGTGAGACTTGTGGCGTCGCACATCAGGAGCTGAGTGTGTGTGAAGCGATAACCTGAGTGGACAGTGGGTATGTTGGAGCGTCAGGAAAACGATCGGGTCTTCATGTGCAGTCGATGTCCTCAGGTCCATCGTCCGAGTCGATCTAGAGCCTTTTGTCGTCCTTGTCTGGGAGTTCGTTCGCGGAGCATGATGCTATAGGCTTGCCACGGCAGATGGCAGGGGAGATGATGGTGCCATGAGGGGCGGGCAAAGGAGTAATGGGGAGGATAGGCCGAAGAAGAATACGAACGGTGGTATGGGAGAGAATATTCCTGATGTGGAGAACGCGAGGAGGAGGAAGGGATTCGAGATGGGGGTTTGAATGCTTGAGGCTCGGTGTTTACCGTAGGAAGCCACAGAGGGCAAGAAACGGGCTGGTGCGCTCTTGACAGTGCAAGCACCGACTGATTGTTAAGTGCCTTTGTCGACGGGGCACTTGCTCGCTGCAGAGCCTCGAAGCATAGCGTAAAATGGGAACGAGAACAAAAGAGTTGCGTCGAGAACGTACAACACAACGAGCAACTCGCAAAGAAAAAGAAAGACAGAAAAAGAATCCTCAAACCCCAAAAGAACAGTCTGGAGAAGGAGGAGGGAGGGAGAGAGCTGAGAACACACATGCGATAAGTCAGATTTGGAAAGCGAATGATGCCAACCCACCTCCACGGAATAAACAATTTTTTCAAGTCCGTCCCTTGTAATTGGCGGGATACCGTAGTCTGTGCACCTTCGCCTGCCGTATCGTGTCTGACGCACTTCAGAATATCGCGGGGAGGACCAATTGCAACGGCGATTAGGAGCTCACCAGCCATTTGCACAAGAATCATCAGCTGCTCCGGCAACCTGGGGAAAAGACTGACACGGGAGGAGTGCGTCTAAGCTCTGTGATAACGGTATCGCGAACCATAACATGGGCAATGGCATCACTTTCTCTGTCCGTCCATGGCAACCGAATGCGAATAAGTCCTTTTGTGACGCCCGTGAGGGTTGACGGTCGGTGGTGGAAAATACCTTTCTCACCCTATCTGGAATCCTCAATTTGAGCATGCGTGTTCTCCAGCAGTCCCCGGTGCTCAACGTACTACTGACCATATGCACCGATTACGGTGCTACGACTCACAGTCAACGCCAAGAATTCCTCTTCCATCTTGCCAATAAGCCGCGAACAGGCTAGAAACCAGGTGTCGACTCCTCTACTGCTCGAGGTGGGTTCAAGTCAGATGTTGCAGACAGACCTAGGTAATGATAGATCCCTTGTTCCACGAAGTGCCTTGAACTCTGATACACATTCTGTTTTTAATACGACCATGATCGTTATTCAGAGAATATGAACAGAATTTGAGAGACGCACCATGGGACTCCATTGAGAGGGGAGGTGTTCGTTGGAGAAATCGTTATTATCAGAAATGTCTCTGGATGTAGCCGCGGCGGCGACATTACGCCTCAGGAACATCAGGAATGCGTTTAAAACTATAACGAGCTGCCAGGCGAACAGTGGACGTTTGAGAAGAAGCGGATGGTGATTATCTTATCTTTGCCCTTCATCTTATCACCCTCACATTGAACTTCCCACGATCCTGATTTCTCTGCCTCTCAAGAACACTACGCTTTGACTTTGTATGATATTTCTCTTTGGGCTGCCCGTTCTGCGCAAATGCATGCGTGAACGAGTCCCAATTATAAACTAGGGAGAAAACCTCATCAAGATCCGGCAAAGAACTTCGAAGGTCCCGATGGCCAACACCAACTCAATACAGAACACATAGTCAACGTCGAAGACGAGAGCAATGTATTTTTTCTTATGCTCATCGACGCTGAAGCATTGACGGCCAATGACATAATTTAGTACCATGAGGTGAAAGAGGCCGCCCTCACCTTAAGTTCCTTCCAACAAGTGGTCATCGAGGGGCGACTTCCTGCGTTATCGTTGTTCCAGGCCGTCGACAGTCATATGTATGCTATCGCAGGATCTACCCCGCCCCTCCTGGTTGTGGTCCTAGCGCTAAGGAAATGGAGCGAAATCTACTGCTCTCGTTGACTTATTTCAGAGGACACGGACTTCGGGTTGTCCTCGAAATCATGGACCTTCGCCTTATAAGCTGCTCCTGTTGTTGAAAAAATGCTGACTATCGCCTCCAGAATGGGTTTGGCATCCTTCGTCGTTGTCGAACAAGCATTGGTCTTCCGAGCTGCTCCAGATCTCCTCCTTTCATTCACCTTGTTTCCAGATATCCTCCTAACACCTCCCACTCCCAACATCCTTCCGCTCCAGCACCAAATCCTGTGGAGCCCCTCCTCACCTAAAGTTCAGCCCCATCCTATCTTCCTCCCTGATGTCAAGTTCATTTTCCACATTTCTTCCCTTCCAACCCCGCTCTTCAAGCCTCTGTCGGCGAATATCCCATTTCAAATTCCATTTTACTTTCTTGGCGCGTCGATTCCCTCTTTTATGCAGTATTTCCGACATCCGGAAATTGTGCTAGAAGGCCGAACTCTAGAGCTCAGTGTCGAGTATACGGAAGTTGTCGCTCAGTGCTCGGTACTTTGCTCATGCCCACCTTCCAGCCTAGATGGAGTCCTCGAAACCCCGTTTCTGAATAGAACAGACAGAAAGCAACATCAGTACCGTGGTCTAGGAGAGGCAGGGTACCTCGAGCGTCAGTTCCTTACCCGTTCCCGCCCGTCAACATTATCTCATTCCGTCGCCTACGTACAGATGATGGAGTGGGCGAACGAAGCGCACCCCACCCCTGTCGACGACGAACTCCAACGGAGGCCTTGACACCCTTGTACATGCGTTTCTTATACCTCCTCCAGCCTCTCATCATCCCAAAATATTCATCCACGTGTCACTGGAAGCCCGTCCTCTCGAAACGCTCCCGTCGCCTCTCCTCTTCAAATCTCTCTTTACCCTCATCTCTGTCCATATAACCCGATATTGGAGTAGACGAACGAAGCACACCTCGCGTCCCATCATCGATGCATTTGAGATACTCAGGATTTATAATTACTGGACTCGAACGGGTGTGAGCCTCTTCCAACCACCCAATGGTCCTCCACGAAATAAACACTCGTGCAAGCAAGGCATGGTTTGACATCCACTGACGGCGCGACGCGGCGCGATCTCGCCCTGCATTTTCATATTCACCTGGCGAGAAGACAGCACTAGCGCCTTTCCTCGTCGAGCTCAGACCGCGGCGTGCTCCTATAAATTTCCTCGATAATTGACGTCGAGGGATCGGACGAAGTCCAAACCCCCAGCGTCGAATTCTGCGTCTCATTCAAATTCCGCCATGCACGTCGTTGTCGTCTTCCCGATCTGACCTTTTTTGCCTTCTCTTGAATGTCTGGATCGATTTCAGCTGAAATCCTGTAGGTACGTACAAATGTAGCAGGCGCGAATCCCTGTCACAGTGAGCGATAATCCGGGTTTCCATCTCGCAACCTTGCGTCATCGACTGAGGTACTTATCGACAGAGAGGTTTAAGTCGAAGAAAGGGTGTATGTTGAGACAATTCAGACGCATTCTAAAGAATACCCAGCCCACTAGCACGAGAGACAGAGCGGTTTAAAGAACAAAAATATGCAAACAATGTCCCCAGCATTCGGATACGGGGAATCGAACCCCGAGCTGCCGCGAACGTCCCAAGTGAGAGGCGGCAATGTTAGCCGTTACACCATATCCGATATACGTTGATTTTTTATTTGAACTTTGTGGACCACACAGCGCATGTTAAGCAACACTCGCTTCCCCGACACGTGTGATGATGGCTGATTGGAGAATCACCCGCATCAGGTAAAGTTTCCCTTATCTGGCCAACCAGGAGGTGCGTGTACGGTAGCCGAGGGTACCAAGACTCGTCGATACGTCGCAGGACGCGGTCGCAAAGTGTCGTGCGCAAATGGACAACGGTTAGGCATCGACTCGGAGTGGCGGCTCGAACTCCCGAGTCACTGCACAGCGCTCTGAGTGCGCTTTGGCCTATGTTTGCGATGCCCTCCCGTTGACCCCCATCAGGATGAGGACGAGGTCCAGAAGGCCGTTCATAGTGCGGCGTTGGTGTGCTACCTCCATACACTGCCACGGTTCAACGGTGCGACCGGAGCGATGGGACAAGGTTCCAACTCCCTCATTGGATGTTGTGAACGGCCCCCTCTTCGCCCGAGGCACTCTAATTCGAGACTTACACGGGAGAGCATTCATGCACACACACGGACTGCGCATTCTAACACAATTTGACTGGACGTGGATTTCTCTAGAAAATATGTTACCAAATGAACCAACAATAGGAGTCCAATCAATGCGAAGGTACGAGCGCAATGCGAGAGCGGTGCGTTCTCGGCAGTTTCCGCGAACACGTTTATCTCTTGTACAGCCAAGAATTATTATTCCACCGGCGAGAGATATGGGCTCCGGAATGATTCGACGCACCAGACCGCGTCCCTTGAACGAAGTAGATCGCAGGGGAGGCGCGCCATGTGCTTGGCACAAAACACGTTTACCTCAAGGTCTGTCCACCACCTGCACAGACACAGAACTCACGTCTGGGGCTGTCTACATTCCAGCCCGAACCTTCCCTTAAACCCACCATCTTATCTCCTAGGTGTCGACTTGTCGGCCGGGGAGCATGAGAGAAGCCCCCAGCACCGGCTCGTCCCCGCAATCGCTCCTGAAGTGCCGCTGCAAATGACTGACCAAAGTCCCGTTTTGGGCGCATGAGCAATGGACACTGGAGGCCCCTTGCGGCGTCCGGCCCTTATCCTGATGAAAATGCCAGAGATCCTCCGCATCGCCGGGTGGTCTGTGGGGCTTTGGGAAAGAAGCGAGATGATCTTATCGTGGGCCAAAGCAAAGGACGGAACCGAGGAACGGTCACGTTGGGAGAGAGACCTGGCGCGTCCGGTATAAAAGGTGCGCCGGGTGCTTGGTCCTTTCCCCTCATAACGCATTCGCCGACGCTGACCCCACGACGCACGACGCTAAGGTAGCGGTAGCAGCGCTCCCTTTACTCTCCCATTTTCTCTATACCCCAATACCCTTTCCCAACCTTTATACCACAAATATCCGTCGACACCAACTATCTTTCACCCCCGACTCACACAAAGCATCCTTCGTTCAGTTACATCCTCTCTCATTTATCCACACATCGACCACACCCTTCTCTATGTCTTCCTTTCGCATCACTCCCACTACCAAGGTTACCCACATCATCTCCCAGCTGAAGAACGCCGCCGGGCCCCAAGAACGGGAAGACATTCGTACCAAGGTCAGAGAAGCGCTCACGGAAGGTCGCCTTGACGGAGAGACGGTTGCTCTCCTTCTAAGCTCCAGCGACTTTTTGGCTCAGCCGAGAGCAGGAAAGGTCGACGCGATTTCCCAGCAAGCGGAAGCTTTGTTTGAGGCCTCGAAGCAGAGGCAGACGAAGATCAAGGAGCCAACCTTCCAGGACGTACGTTTCTTCCTCAACGCGTCCTTGAACTGCTTGACCTGACGCGGTTCTGTACAGCTGGAGCGCAGCCTCGCGACGCCCGGTGCGCGAAAATGCAGATATACGCCGTACAATAAAGCAGCGAAGGCCTCCGAGTCGCGCTTCACTACCGCCTCGTCCTCGTCGAGTGCCACCACAAGCAGCACAAGCTCGGCTCTACCCGACGGCTCGCGGGTGCTCTCCATACCGCGCGTCATGCAGCGGACGCAGGGAATGCCGCAGCAACAATTCGAGATGCCTGGGGGATCGTCCCTTGGAGTCATGAATTTCGGGATGGCAGCAACGAGCACGCCCGCGATGGGCGGCTATTCACCTCACCGCGCGGGCCCGCCAATGCCACATGGTCCGCACACGACCTGCCTCTCCACGTTCCAGCTGCAACTCCCAGCAAACGGTTCTGCGGCTGTTGCACCCCGCCCGCATCCACAAGCGCCCGCGATGGAGCAATTCCCTCCTCCGATCGGGGCGTACATGGCCCCGCTCCGTCCGTACGCCTACCCACTCCCTGCGCAAGCCGTCTACCCCGCCCAACACTCGAGCCCCCACTTTTCGGCGGTCCCGAGAGCCCTTGCGGTTGCACCGCCAGCGAACCCTTCGCCGTCACTGAAAGTCCACTCTGATGGGATGTCTGCCTACCTGGACTATGGCATCCCGGTAACGCGAAGGAAGCAGGAGGAGACGCAGTCATCGACGGTCGATACTCCCGACGATCATGGCTCGTGTACAGGCGAGGAGGTGTCAGAGAATGCCTCGCCACCCAAGGATCCGATGGCAGCGCTTAGGGAGCTGGAAGACGTCATGGCCGAGTTAGACGGCGAGGCCATGAAGGACGTCGCGTTGGAGATATATCGCATGCTGACAGAGGGGCAGGGTGCGATGTCTAGTGTTCAATGATCGACGTTCTTCGCTCTCTTTTCGTTTTCCGTTTCTTCTTTCGTTTTGCCGTTCCCTCTTTCGTTTCGTCTCACTTTCCGAATCGTTTTCGCTATCATTATTGCTTTGCTATGTTTTCGCTCTTCCTATGTACATCGCTTTCTAGGCTTTCTCATGCCCTCGACGAACGTAACACCCGCTGTATTTATTATGATCCCCTCCATGTCTGTGTACCACACTGGCATCACTCATCGTAGTCACTCGCCTTCTTGTTGTTTGGATATCATGTACGCAGTATCATCGGCTCTGAGTTGAATACAATTTCTTAAATGCCTACGCCCCTCAGATATTGAGAATGACTTCAGTGCGTAGTCTTGAGACGTCGAGAAAGTCGGGAGGCGCATCAGTTGGGAATCGGAAGCACTTACCTCGCTCGAAAAGGGAAGTATATCCTAAAGTGCCACAATGTGCGCTTCGAATCACTTCTCACAGTTTGAGAATTAGCTCGATCACGAAAGTACCCTTCGATTTCACATTTCCCTTCCACTTCAGGGTTCGCAAAGTAGCGGTGTCGAGCCACAAAATTCCTTTCGGCGTTGTAGTGAGTCAGAGAGAGGCACAGAGCAATGGTGTCAGGGATTGTGCGATACGCCCGGGGGCTCTCTGGTGTGGCCTCCAATAGAACGCTTCAGAATTATGCGTCGGCTTTGACACCAAGCGCATGCAACGCGGTGGGACGGCGTTTCCCAATAGGGCAACCGAAAGTTGTGGACTCGGAAATTAAATATGTGGCTCGATCGTATGGGTATGGTGCGCGACAGACAAAGGAGAAGCTATTTTATTTTGCCCCTTCGCTACGGCGCCCTGCTTTCGGTGGCCGTGTGCGCACTTGCGAATATGGCGGGCCACAAATTTTCTGCATATAAATTGTGGGCAAACGCCTTGTCTTTCCCCCCGGAAACGAAATCCACTACCACCAACGTGCGGTTGTTGACCTGCCCTCACGACATTCCTTACTTCAACCTCTTCACTACACCACGCTACCGCAATTGCATCTTTTTCCGCAATGTCTTCGAACACCGCAACAAGGTCGTCCCCCAAGAAAAAGGTCCATTGGTCGCAGCCATTGTCTGAAGGGTCGAAATCGATTGATCAGGGGACAACGAACGATATGGTACGCTTCTGCCTATATCCTGGTGATTGCTGCTAATCTTGTCTCTGTTTCTTAGTTCGCGGACGTGCACCTGGGGATTTCCATCAATAGAAAAGATCCCCTTTACAGGTTTCTCAGGCAAACATACCCTGAAAAGAGCGACGAGGAGCTTCGGCCTCTCCTTTTCCTGCCTGAGGATAGTTGAAGGCACTGCGGGCATTGGCGCATATTCTCTCCAATAATCTTTACCAGATTTCCTGCGATTATTTTAAAATATTCTCCCAGAAATAGATGAAACTATTGAATTTCCTTTTTGCCAACATATTCCTGACAATATTGTGATCCGTAAGGTGCTTCCATAAAGGCCTTTTCTCTGGATGAAAGGGTGCATATATAGAAGGTGCAACGATAGAATCACTATAACATCCTGTCTGTGGCTGATAATGTCAGAAAAGCACCTCGAATATGCAGACTTGGGATGTAAGCTCTTATTTCAGGAGATAATAGTCCATTCTGGATCCACTTTGCCTGCTTCATGACCAGGTCCTGGGCCGACATGGACGTGGACCCTGAGCAGATAGTCGTGTCAATTCCGAACAGGACTGAACCCTTGATTGCCGCAGATCTAAATACTAAAACAGTATCCCTTTCCTGGTGGACAACTTCAAAAGTTGACGGAGTCAACTTTTTGCCTTATCCTTCAACGTTATCCTTAGATAAGAAAGCGAACAAAGTGTTGGTTATCCAGGTCACGTGGATAACCAACAGTCTCTTCAGAAAGCGCTGTCCGTTCCGGGCCGTGTCCATCGCTTACGCGTCCATCGCTTACACG